>JAHZNC010003127.1:0-15963 GCA_027744095.1 Zhuqinia jingwanae
AAAAATGTTTTCATTGGTTTGTTCCTTTTTGTCTGTGTGGGTCTTAGTTTCCGGAATGTTACCTTGTTTGAATGTCACTGTAATAACTTTTATTCCTTGAATATTTATTATGTATGCATCATTGCCTTTGGTACAAAAGTACAAATACAAACCAAAAGTTTGTAACCCTGATTTAAGTATATATATGATCATGTTTTTAAACTAAATACACAATGTGTGTGTGTGTGTGTGTGTGTGTGTGTGTGTGTGTGTGTGTGTGTAAGTATGTATGCTTACTTAGATATAAAGCACGTCGACATCCGGTTTCGGGACCAAGAAAGCAAAAGAAGACTGTTTTTTTAAGTTGCTAAAATCCTCCTCGCTTTCTTTCTTCTTTTTCCTGTGTCTTCTTTTTGAATAGGATAATAAGACAAGTTTATAGGTGTGTCTCCACAACTTCCTGTGTCTACTTTTATCTTTATATACTTTCATTCACATAGTACGTACATACATATATACAGGTAGGTACATACTTATTCATGTACGTACGCACTTACTTTAAAAAAAAATAATACTACTACTACTACTGCTTCTGAAGAGAGAAAAAAAGTGAATGACTTCTTTAGTTGGGAATAATTCAGGAAGAAGAGAAGAGAAAACTTTTTCCTCTTTTTTTACCGCAATAAAAACCAACGCAAAAAAGTGCGTTTTCTCTTCCTCTTTTTTTCTTCTTCATCTCCATCTTTACAGTGATGGCACACAGCAATATACATATATAGTAAGTAGTTGTATATCTAAACATAAAGTAAGTAAAAGTAGTGAAAAAACTAATGTAATTGCCTCCTGTTTCTATTCATCGTTATATTATTTTCTTTCCAAGTAAGTTGCTGCTTTGTACGAATGTGTTGGTCTGTTCATTCAGGGGATAAAAACATACAAGACGCATACACCACCCACACATATGTACATACATTATTATCCTTTCAGTTTCAAACAGAAAGTATAAAACTGATATATCTATTAGGGATCTTTATGTGTGTGTACTAGTTAAATGCATATAAATGTTCCTATCTGTCTATCCTACACACTACATCACCACCTACAACTACTACACACTACAACTAACGAAACATTAATAGCAGAAAAAAAGTAACGAAGCAAGTCGTAACTAAATTATTTAGTTGTAAAGTTAGTCAGCTGTATAATTTCACAGAGTGAGGCTGCTGATGGTGCGAGACTGTTGCGAGAGAGCTGAAGAAGAAAAAGAAGAAGAGAAAAAAGGAGTGGTCTTTTGTGAGAGAATATTTAAAAAAACGTGTAGCCATATCCAAATACGGACATATTATATGTTCATATGAATGTATTTATTATTATGTTGTGTATATGATTCTGCTACTATTACTGCTATATATTGACTTGGTAGTAAAAGAGTAAATTTATAGCGGAAAAAAAGTGAGTGAATGTGCTGAACTGGATGAGATGCATTATGTGTGGGATATGTGAGAAAAGTACATGTGTGTGTAGAGAGTGTGTATAATATTATGGCGGTCTGTTATTATTGCAAGTAGAGAAAAGCAATAAAAATATGCTTGATTACACATTACACAATAACACACACATATATATATACAAAACCAAACAGCTCTAATAAGTTTTGCTTCTGGGGAGAAAATATTACCATTATTTTAGCTGAGCAGTATAAAAAAATGNATATATATACAAAACCAAACAGCTCTAATAAGTTTTGCTTCTGGGGAGAAAATATTACCATTATTTTAGCTGAGCAGTATAAAAAAATGTGAACACAAGAGCATGTAGATTAGTTATGATGAAAGGTATTTGGTATGCATGCATGTATGTATGTGAGAGGTGGATTCCTCACGTATTTTTGTGCATTGCATTATTACTTGTGTGCGTTTTTTTCATCATCCAATAATATCCGGCCATTATCTCAATATCAAAGTGAAGCAATCATCTAGTCAAATTTATAAAGTGAAAGTAACGCGCATATAATATGGAAATGTAATAATATGTACCTAGTATTACGAAAAAAATCTACGAATGAGTAATATAGTCTATTGGAATAAATATGAGAATTTCATTCATTTGAATTCGGTAATATGTGTGTAGTGTCTAGTGAGTAGTCTACTTCTACTTACTATTTTTCTCTCTAATAATGGTAAAATACATATGAACATTTTTTACTATATAATTTTGTACCTTTTTTGTATTTTCAGGAGTCCAGAGGTAGTAACAATTCTGTGTCAAGACTCTTTTTCACACCGAATGCTTCAGTTGACGGACAGGTGCTGACGTGTCGAGCTGAAAATCCTCATGTTGCAGCTGGTGCTTCGGAAGACGCTTGGCGTCTTCGTGTTGTCTGTAAGTAAAAAATAAACTCTTTCTGTCTATCTTGCCTTCTCTCTATCGCATTTACTAGCATCTTTTTTTCCCTTGTAGCAAGCATGTATAATATTTTTGTATGCTTCAATATATTTTTTACCATTGAATTTTGTACTTGGCCATTTCCTCTACTTTTCCTTGTGTTTGCTTAAGCCAAAGACCCGCTTACAAAAGTATCTTCCTTGCAATCAATGAAAAGCTGAGTATAATAATACCAATGTGCATAGGTATATTTATATATTATGCGTATATTATTTTATGTAGTACTTATTGCTACGAAAGCCATTATATTTCTATAACATTTCACACATAAAGAACATCTCTACATCTGTGTATATATATTTTTATGGATGAAATAAGTATACCTACCTAGAAGTCCATACATAAAACCCGCTCAATTGCGGGTGATGATGACGACCCGGGTAATGCAATGGCTCAGTCTGGAAAATGTGACAGAAATATCCTCTTTTACTGATGATAATGGTCAAAAATACGATCTACTCAATTACAACTTTCATTTTACGATCCCATGTTATCTATTGCTCTGTCGGTAATAAAAAGGAAGGCTCATTCCCTATACTTCCCTTCTCAAGCTAGGCACTACATGCACAAGTTACTATACTCGCTTTCCCTGGTATCCCTTGGTGCTGTTGCTGCTGCTGGTAGTAGTGATGGTGATGATGATGATGATAAAATGATATGTGTATGTCTTTGTGTGTGCACGTCTATTAAATGAAATGAGATGGTATCGCGTCGCCATCCTCGTCATCGTTGTTGCTACTGCTGCTGCTACCGTTGATGTATTTTTTGTCGGTTGTACTACAGCAATTATATGATGACGAAGATGTGATGATGTCGGTATGATGTTCTCCTTGTCACGATTGATGATATAAACGTGAAAATTTTTGCTGTTATTTTAGGTGGTTATTTGTTGACTATATTCTTTGAATGGATAGGTATACACGACTAATATATATTGTATGTTTTGTAATGTTGGTCATCCTGATGTTATGATATGTTGTATTTACATCATATACCAATTATAGATTATATTATATGATCATCATT
The DNA here is from genome assembly GCA_027744095.1 of Zhuqinia jingwanae. Taxonomy (NCBI): domain Eukaryota; kingdom Metazoa; phylum Arthropoda; class Collembola; order Entomobryomorpha; family Paronellidae; genus Zhuqinia; species Zhuqinia jingwanae. The sequence continues at coordinate 3,451 of JAHZNC010003127.1, forward strand.
GTCCTAACATAACTCATTCAAGTTAGGTTTCATGACAATGTCGCTATGCAATTCTCTTGGAATAATGAATAGGCATCTTTCGTAATCGGTTTTTCTTGTTTAGTAGCTATTTTTTTTTCAAGTAAAATTGTATGATCTAATGGTAATGTACATGTAACGACGATAATTATATTTTCTCACTATTTTTTATGGTGGTGCGTAACGATGAAACAATAAAGATAATAAATATAAGGTCAGTAGAAAGTGGGAGTGAAAGCATCACTCGTCATCATCATCATCATTATCATCGTGACCATTATTTTATTTTGCTGAAATGTTTACACACGAAACGTGTCGTAAAAAATATTTTTTTTTGTATAAGAGCAAATGAGTACATAGTTTTGCGAACTAGTTTTGCAGTTTTAGTTGTTGCAACAAGCAACTCAAACTGATGATGATCATTATAAAAGTTAAAGTGAGCGTGTATGCAATGCTCACAAAAGTTTGATCAGGCAAATATGTACAACGTGTATTAGTGAATAACAAGCATAAATAAATACGTTTCAGCTTTCATCAAGTAAATATAATGGTGTGTGTATGTTGGTGTCGGTAATCATTCCCTACAAATACAACTCTATACACCCAGTTATTAGGAAAAGGTGAAAGAAAACCTTGTGTACTTGGAGAGTGTTGTCAGTTCCATTTCCGTGTAAACGTACATACATCATCGACTTGTGTTACTCATCATCAGCAGAGCAGATTTTAAATTTGCTTTTGATATATATAACGTTATTAAAACAAGGTAATTTATATACAGAAATGTATACATATTGTGTGTTTGCACAAAGCAAATTTAAAATTTTCTTTTGATATATATAACGTTATTAAAACAAGGTAATTTATATACAGAAATGTATACATATTGTGTGTTTACACATCTTATTTACATTTCGCATTTTGTTTAATATGCCGTTAAACTATGAAGTTTGTACTTCCACTTGATTTTTAATGTAAACCTTACACACACACACACACACACACACACACACGCATTTGTTGAAAAAGCCTTTATCCGAAAATTCCATGAATGCAGTATTTAGATTAGATGATAAAATCAATTGAATTCAAAAAGTTTTCATTTCACTGCATTCATACACACCATAATATTATGTATTTACACGTGCATACATGCATACCTACTTGTGTATACATTCATTTACCCTTTTTACACGAGCAAAAAAAAACAGCAGACTTTGTTTACTTTGTTTGCTCCCATCATCCACTTCGTACTACACACACACACATACACACAAACACACAACTGTCATATTATAATAGATATGCCAATAAGAGTTAAACTATAATATTTGGACAACTACAAATATAAAATATTCATGTAGGCTTCACTTTCCCTGCTCAATCATTCACTTTCACACACACATACACACACACATACACCCAGTTGAGTGGAAGTTTACGTAGGTTGTCAATCAGGAGGCCTGTACACAAATCCATTACACATTTTTTATATATACCTAAGTAGCTATATGATCAGCATCGTCATCATCGCTTTGCTTGTTCAACTCTCTCTGCTAGTTTTGTTCACGTTTCCTAAGAAAAACTTGTTAACGGATTTTCCTCTCCTTTTTTTCTACCAAATAGCATCAAGTGTTGAGTCGCGATCATTGTGAGTTGACTTGAATTGATGTTACGCTATAACAAGCATTATGTCACATAAAATAGTCGAGTATGTACGTACGTACAATTCTCATTCGATTTCACGTGCACATTGCGTGTGTATGTATGTAATGTATGTATGTATACTCACATAAAGCAACAAAATGAAATGGACCAGATATTTATTTTAATCATTGATTATTATTTATATAAATTTATATTACGTGCATGTATGGTAGCCAAACCCTGTTTACTACCAAATGAAGCATTCATTTCTTGTAAACACTATGCTACACTCGTACAAAAAATAATAATGTCACGGCTCAGTAAAGTAGTGTACATAAAGTAGATAGAGGAGAAGCACAAAAAAGGTAGCAAGTCGTGACCAAACAAATCATCATCATTGTCGTCATCACTATCACTGATCAATATCATCATCACGATTTTAGCAAAGCTAGCGAAAAAATCAATAAAAATGATTTTTGTAGATAAAAATATATAAAATAGTAGTTTTTTAACAGTAAAAATTGTCACAAGTCATTCGTATAAGTAAACCGTGCGTGAGACTGCAACAGCGAAAAAAAAGTAAACATGGACATGAGCAAACAAACACATCCAACATGAAAAAAATACACATAAATAAAATATATATAAATCAGGTTGTTGTTAAAAAGTTGGTTTGAAATCAAGAGCAAAAAAAACACTTGGCCAACAAGTTTTATATTGGCAAAGCTTACTTTACTTCTCTCTCTCCTTTTTTTGGACAAATGTAATAAAAGATGAGCATTCAATGAGAATGAAAATAGGGAAAAACATCCCGTTCGTTTTTTCTTCTTTTTTTACTCGGATTTCAAAAATTACACTCTCATAAAAAAATCAGAGTAAAAATGTATGTAGTAGAGCTTGAAGAGCTAATATGAAGATGAGGAACGGAGAAAAGGGAAAGAAACGAGGACAAAAGTAAGGGAAAGTGTTCACAAGGGAAATTGGTTGAAAAATTGGGAACTCACAGACAGGATATTGTATAGATACATATTGTATTAAACTATTCATATATAGCGCATATATTTTCACGCACAGGTAACAGGATTTGGTATTAATATTCCAGCTTTGTTTTCTTCTCTTCTTTTGCTCCGTTTACATGTTCTATGTGTGTATACCTACCTTTTTGTGTGTGTGTGTTGTCAGTGGCATACACAACACCGAAAATACTCTGCAGGATATAAAAAATCATATTGTTATACACTGACATACATATTTTTCTTCCAAAAGATGAGGAAAAAATGGAGGAGATGAAAAAAAGATGGAATATTATGGGTTTTCCAAGATAAATTTTTAGTGTATGTAGTAACATAAAACTGATGACAATAATAATATGCCTAAAAGTATATAAAGTAATATTATATATTTTTATGCGCGTAGTGTGTGTGTGTGTGTGTGTCGTCTACTACAAGTCAGCAGCCTATCAGATCTGTCCATCTTTTTTTCCCCTCACTACTACTAGCACCACACACCAAGGAAAAAAATATGTCATCTTCTCTCCTTGTTCGTTTTCATTGAAAGAGTATCAAGTTGCAACACACAGCACAAAAAAAACACTGCTGACACTATATGGTATATTTTTCATATTTTGTAATAAAAACAGAGAAAAAAATGAGTCAGTGGCAAAAAAGGAGTGGAGTTTTTTTTAGAGTGATAGAGTTGTCTGATCAATGCAATGTTGCTGCTCCTTGCTCTCTCTCTCTCTCTCTCTAGACTGTGTAGACCAACACCACTACTTCTTCTGGCAATTTTCTTAGATGAACTGCAAAAACTCTTCTTGTGGCTTAGTGGCTTGTTATTAAATTTATAGCTGATACTTTATGAGAATATTATGCATATTGTATAATATTATAAATGGGGAAGGAAAAGAGAGAGAGAGGAGAAAAGTAAGTCGATGATAAGAAACAACAGATGCTAGGGCAGCAGTATTGAAAAAGAGGAGGAGGACCGAGACAAGTTCAAATTATTTGGCAAGTTAGACAAAAACTCTCTCTCTCTCTCTTGCTGCTTTTCTTCTTCCTTTTTCATCTTCATTTTCATGAATGAGTTGTAAAAGCCCAAGTATATGGCATGCTTAAAACATTATCTATTTCCTTCTTCTTATATAGATTTCATGTTCGTAAAATATTTGACTACTGCTGCAGTATTATATGCAATGCAATGCTGCTGATGGTGGTGATGAAAATAGATTCTCACTTTTCTCTCTCTGTCTCTCTCAGTTGGGGTTAATGAGTCGTTAGAAAGTTTTAATTGGTAGCACTCGCTTGAATGGGATCCTATCCATTCCTGTTTCATTATTATCTCTTTTTACTACCATTAACACAGCTTTACTGCTGCATTCTTCTCTCTGCCTGTGTGGTCTTTTAGTTTATAGCGCATAGCAGCATCCTTTACGATACACTTGACTAGTCACAATGTCAAACCGGGCACAACCACTATTATCATCACCACCACTGTGACCCAATCACGACTTGCAAAATGGCTACATGGTATACATAATGTGTAAGTATATAGCTAGGCATTATTTTAATATTTGAAAACGTTCGATTTCACTTTTCTTCCCAAAAAGTAGTCTGGTGTAAAACCTCATCATCATCCCTTTTTAATCCACCATACTTTATTCACGTGTTTCAAATAAATAGAGTGAGAAAAAAAAACTTATATACTACTGTGATATTAGAAGTGGAATGAATGTCATCATTTCACATTAGGGTGGATAAAAAAAGAAGGAGGAACACTCAAATTACCTTGTTGGTGGTGAAGATGGAATTATCATCAGTGCATCTCTCTTTTTCGTTATCTCCCTTTCAAATAATCATTATCATTGTCACAAAACTACTACTACTGCTGCTCCTGCTTTTTATCCCAAACTTTTTTAAATTTTTTTTTAGTTTGAAAATGATATGAAAAATATTAATAATAATTTTTATTTAATAGTGTAACTTGGCCACATATACACTCAGACAATTTTTATCTCAAACTTTTTTAAATTTTTTTTTAGTTTGAAAATGATATGAAAAATATTAATAATAATTTTTATTTAATAGTGTAACTTGGCCACATATACACTCAGACAGAATACTCAGAATACTTTGTCACTTTTTTCATTTTTTTTTCTGACTGACTGTGAGTATGAGTATACAATGAGTGAAATGAACAAAAAACAAAATGTATGTATGCATAGCAAGTTGAACACCTTAAAAGAGATCTCTACACACACTATGGAAAGTTGAGTTTATTTCATTCTATTGTGAAAATAAATAAATATATGGCTAGTATAATAGTAGCATGTGAAGTCAGTCGTGCTTTGCATTTTATTCTGAACAGAGAGAAAAAGGAAAAAGACAAAGTCGACACACAAAATGAACTTTTTTTTTATTTTGTATTCTTTTCCTTCTCTCTCTCTATTTTCCATCTCTCTTTGAGACTTTTTCTCGGGAATGGAAAAAAACAACAACTTTTTTTTCTTTTTTTTTGCTTTCCTGCTTGGACAAGATGAAAGTTAGCAGCAGTAGAGAGTTTACAATAGAATGTGTTCTCTATTTCATGTGTGTGTGTGTGTTTTGCATTTGACTCGTTTATTGTTCTTCGTGTGAGAAAAAAATAAAATTTCTTTAGCTTTTTTCTCTCTAGTGACCTTAATGAGATAAAACAACTCAAGGAAACAAGATATTGTTTCAGAGTCTGGGAGTCAGATGAGTCTCCCTTCTTCACTTCCACACTTAAGTAGTTGACTTGACTGATGAAAATGCTTCCTTTTTCATTTTGGGTTTTTTCTTAAGAAAAACAAAAAAAAACTTTCTTTTTTTAAGTTTAGAAGAAGAAGAAACCTTTATCCATTTCCATGAAAGATGATGATGATGATGATGATCACATGTAAACTTTTTTTCCCAAAACTTTTTTTTTTGTACTGCTGCGTTGAAATAACAACAGATTCATCAGTAGTTAGACTGTGCCTTTTTTTAAATAAAATAAAAATTCTAACAATGTAAAAGCAATTAGCGCGAGGGAGATGACAACACATATAAAATAATATAAGCAATGATGATACAACTTTTAAATGCATTGTGAATAATACGTGCCCAAGATAATATTATATAAAATGATCTTGATTCTTGATGAATAAACATTAATTTTTTTTGACTCTATTACCCTTCTCGTTTGAGTCTAATGTGCCATCGTACCATGTATCATTGAACATTTTTAAAAGCATAACATCCATTCAATATATATACATGCCCTTTACTATTCTAAACGATAAATATGTTAGCAAGTTAGCATTATTAGATTTACTTTGTATTTTTGACACGACGGCAGGAGGACATCAACCCGAAATGCACATTGTCTGTTCCAGTCCCAGCCAAGACTTCTTAATGATGATTGACTCGAAGTAGAATGGGGGAAAACGAGATATACGGTTCATTTTCTCCGCCAAAAAAAAAACAATGTGTGTACTTTTACTAGGATATAAAATATATACCAATATAAAATGCTTGTATGACCTTAATTTCCTACCGAGTTGAATGAGTCTTTCACAAGTGGGAAGTTTCCAGTCTGGTGGTATTATTTATCAGCATTATCACAATAAGTAGGAAATGAACAAAATATGGCAGTATAAAAAAAGAGAGAGAAAATGAATCAATAGGAAAGTATTTATGACACCTTTTCTTGTGCTGCTGTCACTCATTTTTACTATTCGTGTAGAAAAAGTGTACTGACTAAATGCAATTGTTATTAGCTATCTATCATCATCATCATCATAGAAGTAAAAACCAAAAAGAAAGAAAAAAATGAACAACAGGAAAAAAAGTTTTCTGATGAAATTGCCTGTCAGTCTGTACCCGTCATCATCAGAGTCTGTACATTATGTATGTATTTTTATCCATACACAGAATAAAAGAACATGAACACTTTTGACTTCTTTCGGGCAAAATACGACATATGTAAGATTGTGGATTGTAGTTTACTTGTTGTAGATATAAAGTAGGACTTTGTAATGCTTTTTTGTTCTCGTTCAGTATTTTCAAGTTTCGGGTGAATTGATTTACGTCTGGCAATGTTTCTTACTAACCTGTTCTATTTATATGTTCGGAAACAAAATGTATAGATGATGATGGTATTTACATGCCAAAAAGGTTTAAAACTTCGTGAATGTATTTTTTTGATTTGGTTCGACGTCGTTTTACATGCATTCCATTTTGCGCGAGTCCAACACAACAGATTATACTCGGTTCCCTTTATTATGCAGTCTTACTTAAAGTTGTTAAGTGCTAGGAATTCAAGCATATAAAATTAAAGATGATGCTTAATATATATATTTAAGGAAATTTATTTACTGTGAAAAAAGTATGTCATAGCATTTATGAAGCAAACGTTTACATGCTTTCTTGGTGACCAACCCTACATCCCATGAATAAAATTCTTGCGATGCCACGACCACTCTGGCCGTAATAATAATGATGATGGCCCGTGATACAATATAAAAGTGTGTGTGATATACAATTTTGTATATAATTATAGCATTGTTCAGCATAAAGTTGCCACTTGAAAGACTTTAAAAGCAATCTCGACTGTCATCATCACTTCTTTCATAAAAGCATCCTTGTAAATATACACCTACTCACAAACAACAATCATCCTCTTTCTTCCCAAGTAATAATTTCGCAGTATAGTGGGAACTTGTTTTTTTGGCCAAGGATGATTTTTTTTATATTGTTTGTGTGAAAGATGCGTAGGTATGCTATTCTCTTGTTCTGTCTTGGTGTGAGAAATTGGCTTGCTTTGTCTTCCTTAATAGCATAATAATATTCTTTCCATATCAATGAGTATACACATGCATATCTGAAAGAGTGTTGTGCAAAAAGAATACCATTTTTCTCAATAACAAAAAGCATCAATACTGACATGAAGAGAAAGAGATTGATATAATGATAATGATAACAATAATAAGAGAGGTGGATGCAATGTAAGTGTGTATAGAAAGGCATAATATGATAGGTTCGTTCGTGTGAAGTTTTTTTAGTGGACTTATTTTTTCTCAAAAAATATATATTTCACTGCCTGCGGTAAAAAAGTAGACAGCAGACAGACACTCGGCTCAGTTATTTTCAAAAGAAAAAAACACTTCATTGACACTATTATCGTCCAACACATTTCGCAATTCAGTTTAATATGTTACAATATAGTTATTTCGTTACAATTTGTTTTATAAAGTAGTGAAAAACTGACTGAATGTTGAGGATGATGATTATGATTATTATATGACTATGTTGTGTATAATAGTGGCATGGTTGTATCAGGTACAGAGTGACACGAACACGAGAATACGACCCCAAGCACAAGAGACCAGTAAAAAAAATTGTGCGAATTGGAGAAAAACTTTGTTCTCGTATGAAAAAAAGAAACGTTCATCAAAATATATGCATATAACATGGTACATGTATACACATATATGACAATACATCATGTTATATCCATCAGTGGAATAACCTTGAAAACATAGTTTATGCTTAAGCATCATTAATTTATATACCTAATCAATCCGTATGCATTGATCATTGTGCTAATTTAGTTTGGCTAACAATGAGCGTACAAAATGAAGTTTACTGGTGTATTTTCTAAATTGTTTGGCTTACAATAAAAAAACCCGAATGAATCGAAGAAATTTGTTTGCCCACAACAAGCTCATTGAAGGACTCACAATAAGTTGTTGTTTCCCTTTTTCCCTGATGGCCACAATTAGCAAAATGAAAAAAAAGTATCCCCGGGTGAGTCCATTACTCTTGTCGTCTTTTTTCTCACCACACAGACACACGTGTAAAGGACACTTCAAAATAACACGTTGGGTGAAATGAAAAAAATATTAACTTATTATTATTATTATTATTATTGTTATTATTATATTTCATTTCTAAACTTCCGACTGTCACTACTGCTGCAGGTAGTATACTTAGGTAGGCGCGACATGACATTGATTTCCCAAACTTTTGTTGATTGAAAAACCACGTGTCTCCAGAAAAATTCAACCTGACGTAATCAAACTGACAAAAGGGAGAAAATGAGGTAGCGCCTATTTCGCAATTGGGGACCTACTTCTCTACAACTCACCCTCCCTCCCTCCACCATACACTCATTTTAATTCATGACTGTGACTACTAAGAGTGTTGCGTAGTTTGATGGAGTATATAAACAAAATATTTATTTGCATGGCAAGTTAAATGTATTACATTTTTGAAAGGCGCAGCCTTCAACGTGACCACATACGGCATTCGAAATATTGCTTCCTGACTCCCTGTGGGGACGCTGCCAATTGTTATGGTCTTGCTCATGTGACGTTTCTTCCCAAACTGGGATTCTCTTTTGTTGTTGTTAGAGTTGCTGTGTTGCGTATGTGTGTCATCATCAGCAACAATGTTGATCTCTGCTGTTGGTCTTGCCTTCGCGTTTATTGTCACTGACGGCTTAACGGTGACAATACCAACGAAAAAAGGGATGATGGTGATGATGACACGACTGAAGCAGCTACCTATAACTTTTCATAAAAGTTACCTTTCTGCGCATTTTTATTACTTTTTTTTTGGTTTTGAATGTATTGTGCAAGGTTTTCCATTATATGTACTTTTTTCTTGCTGCTTTTCATTTAGTTTTTGTGTACCGTACGAAAATGGTTAATACGCCGAGTATTATGGTTTGGTTACGTGACTTGGTATTCCAACTTAAATGATCTTGTATATAGAGTTGTTTGATCTGTTTCCGTTTAACCAGATTTCATGTTTGGATGCAATTACTTTTCATCGTCAAATTTATTTATTTGGAAATTTCAAACACCTTCATTTATATACTCAACAAATTGGAATACATAATGCAGCTGATTCGCATTTAAATACAAATATTAATTATTTTAAAATTTTAATCTCAAAACGCAGATATTTTTAATCTATTATTAAAGTTATGTTAGCCATTTGAAAATTAAATAATTTTGTTGTCAAAATAAGTTAAATGACTACAAATTAAATATTGTGGATGATTTGCCTAATTACATTTGGAAAGCAAAACCTGTTAGGTATTTGATTATTCGTTTACATCTGCAGCCGTCTACATTTTCGTCCTCCAGACTCCATACAATGTATATTAAAAGAAATGCCCGATATTTTGCAAGGAAAGTAATTTTGTATTTGTTACTACTTTCACCTTTCACTTTCACTTCCAACTTTGTATCACTACTTTGTTATGAAATACAATAAAAATTGCACATATTTGAAAAGAAAGTTAAATTACAGTGACAAAGGGAATTTTTACTTTTTGGGATGGAACCCTGAGCAACTTAGCAGCTTTGTCGTCTATAATAATCTCTCAACTCCTAAAATTTAGTGAACAAGTACAGCGAACTAACAGAATATCAGGAGACCGGGTCGATTTTATCTATTAAAATACATACATCAAAATGTACAAATGCATATGCATTGTTTGCTAGTAAAAAGGACACACAACGAAGTAATTTTTATTTTTGACTTTATACAAGTTTGAAAGCGAGAGGAGATGAGAAAAGAAAGAAAGAAAGAGAAAAAGAAGTAGAGAAAGAGACGAGCAATGTTTGTGAACGCATCAGTGACTCGATATTTTGAAATACAATTTCCTCCGTCAGTCACACACTTCTGACTGGAGGAAGGAAAGTTTTTGCTAGTAAATCTAAAGAGAAACCAGGTTACTTTTCCATAATATAGAGCTAGTGTACATCTGATGATGATGGTGATGACGCTGCTACTGCTTTTGCTTTGCTTCTGCTACCATTTTTTATATGTTTTTTCCGGGTGAATTCGAAGAAGAAATTGCGGGGTACTACTACTAATACTACTACAAAATGATGTATGGATATGTTCCTTTCGGATATAAAAAAAATAAACCTGAGACAAAAGCCCTGCATAAAATGATTTTTTAATAGTTTTTTCGTCTCTTCTCTTCTAACAATCTCATGCTTACGTCCCTTATACATATTTCGTAGTTCCCTTACATCCACACAAATTCATTGTAAAACCTGCGTCAGCAGCGGTGAAATGAATAAGTAGCTTGTAGGATACATAGAAACATGGGTACCTACTTATTATTTTTTTTAACAAGACAGCTGCACTATTCTTTCGTATTTATGACGAGAAATAGAGAACAAGAAAGATCCTCGGTTGACACTTTCGTGTCCTTTTTTTCTTCTTAAAAAACATCCAAGCTATACAATATATACAAAGCTTAATAATATTGCTTTCTGTGACAGGTCTTATACTTTGAAGCTGTTGTATATCAAAATATAAATCCTGAATGCCAAAAGAAAAATAATGTATCTAACCAGAAGCAGACATCCAGACATGTCTATATTTGCAGGTATTTTTAATCATTCATTTTTCAAAGAGTCAGAAATATAATACTGGTTTTTAGGTATCTCTTTTGGCTGGTATGATGATGACCCACATATTATATATTTGTGTGACGCAGGTTTCCACTAAGCTTTCCGGTAAAAAAATATCGTAAGGTACAATCTGTAAATTATTTAGGATGAACATCACGGATTTATAGTTTTGGAGGGAACAAGAGATTATCCTCATCACTCAAGCAAGCAAACAGCGTGCGTCTCCTAAAAGTCATGAACTCAAATGTGTTTGTTTCCAAAATAGAACAAGGCTGGCTGGATTTTCCCTCGCATTCTTATCGTTATTGATGATGATGATGTTGATGATCAACTAGAAACTTTGCTGCTCTTCTCTGTATTATTCTCACACCACCACCTCCACCACCATACCACGTGAGACATAAGATGTTACGGGATTTACGCTTGGTTACTAGATGTATTTTATGACATTTTATAGATACCCATTTGGATTAGTGCGGAAAAAGAAAATGTCACTTTATTCTCTCTCTCTCTCTCTCTCGCACACACACAAATGACCTTTTACATCATCATTATTAGGATATACACGCGTTTGTCTCTTTTTTTAGTAAAAAGATGTTAAAAGTTTGCAAGGCAAAATGAAGAGAACGTCGACTTGGACTTTTTTTTATTGTGTCTTGACATCTCTAACGTGATAACGTGTGTGCACTTTCACTTCTAAAAGCTCACATTTACAAAATTGCGTTTCACTCAAATGACATTAAAATAAAAAGCATTTGCATTTGAAAAAAAAATTACATGCACTTAAGCGAGTATCCTGGAAAAAGGAACACATATTTTATATGCCTTTTTTATTTTGTAGACTTTGATGACATATTACTTTGCTTAATATCTCCATACAATTCATTTATACCCTTTTTAACTTTGAAGTAAAAACGATGAAGCATGATTGATTGTATGTTGGAAATTATGCATAGCTCACATTTAAAAGATTTAAGATTTGAACAAAAAAAACTATTTTTGAGAAAATAAAATAAAAGACACTTTATATGAAAAAGTTATGTTTGACGAATAATAAATATGTATTAAATATATGGGAACAAAGAAATAGTTTTTGTTGTGTGAAGATTTGAAAACTTTCAAGGTACAGTTTTGATGACAAGTAGTGTTTCCATTAGCATGAGGAAAATAAAGTAATAGTACTTGAGTATTTACTCTGTTCTTTAATTTGAATCGCATATATTATGAATGCGCTTCTCTCTCAATCTTTTTTTTTTATTCTGGAAATTAAAGTTTTCTTGATGCTAATGAGATAGAAGAAGACGCTACTACCTGCAAGGGTTTTGAGAAAGAAGAGAAAAAAATGTTATAACAAGCTAAACGATCCGTATCGAGGTTCATCTTACTTTTTCTCAAACTTCCGATAAGATACCAGAAAA
>JAHZNC010003128.1:0-11803 GCA_027744095.1 Zhuqinia jingwanae
TTGACTGCTTTCTTGGCTATCTTCCTTTGGGACCCTTATTTTTGCCAAAAACGTGTTTTTATCCGTATTCCTCCAAGCCTGCTCCAAACTGCAGAATGTGGGTCCAAACTTTAAACCTGCAGACGCAAACTTTTGATAAGTTTCTGAAAGCTCATTCCCGCTCGGGGGCTGGGATAAAATTTCAAAGTATTCTTCACTTGAAAATGGGACAACTAGTTCCTCTGCCGTTGGACAAGGTGAAAATGTTGCCGACGCGTGTGGGAACCACTTGGATGAATGCAATTGTTGGGATATTGTTATCATTACATGATTCATCAGGTCCTTTTCATTCAGCTGGACGATGGTTTGAAGTTGACAAGTCTTTGATTCCTCCAATGCGAGTGGAGCCTTGATCATCAGATTCTCAACCTTCATTGGTCGATTCAGCATGCTGAGGGATTCAATAGAGCCATTCACTGCAGCCATACCGGCAGCAAGGCACATTTCCAGATAGCCTGCTCCTGGAAACACGACTGATTGCCCGATGACATGATCTTTGATGTAGGCATGACTTTTAAGGCTCAAATAATTTTGGAATATGTTGACAGATGAAGCGTTGGGAACCGCTGAGCCAAGCAGAGGATGAATCACCTTGCCATTGACATGTAATATGTCAGGCCAGAATTTCTTTCCAATAAAGGGATAGTGAGGGAGGCGAACCTTGTTCCGGTTGTAAAACTGGTCCACGCCTCTCCAGTCTATGCTGACGCCCTTACAGTACAATTTCCCGAGGGTTCCTAAAATGGTCGCCCAATCATCAGCCTTCCTTTTGAGAGATGGCAGGCATAGCAAGTCGTCATCACTGTTCATCATGGTAAGTGCAGAGAGCACGGGTTGGGGGCCAATCTCAATAAAAAATTGGCAACCAAGCTCTACTGCCCTTTTGCTGGCTTTCAAGAAATTGACTTTTTCCCTTGTGTGCTCAACCCAATACTCTGCATCCACTTGATCGACAACATCTCCCTTCATTCCTGAGATGTATTCGCATTTCGTTTCATTTCTGAATTTTGAATTGGTGCTCTTTGCTACAGATCTGAATTTATCGAGCATTGGATCCATGTGCTTGGAATGGAATGCGTGTGTTGCTGCAAGGATCGTACTTTTTAGTTTATTTTCGGTACAATACTTTGAAAATTCCGTGATGATTTCAGAGTCCCCTGCCACCACAGTTTGCTTATTTGAGTTGCATGCCGCAATGTCAAGAATTTTGTTTCCATCACTTCCGGCAAACTTCCTCATTTTGCTACAAACTTGATCGTGGTTTGCTTCAATGACCAGCATTTTCCCGGGTGGTAGCTCGTCAATCAGCCTGCTTCTTTCCGCAACAAGCTTGATGGCGTCCTCTACACAAAGGATGCCAGCACAAACAGCAGCAGCGTATTCCCCCAAACTATGACCCAGAGCAAAGTTGGGCTTTACTCCCCACGACTCCCACAGCTTGAGCAGTGCATACTCCACACAGAAAATTGATGTCTGACTGTAGATGGTCCGATTTATGTCATCCCCAGAATCTTTCGCTGACCAGAGCAAGGTTTTTAGGTTGAGGCCGTAGACAGTTGCCAAGATTCCATCACAATAATCAAAGTGCATTCTGAACACGGGACTGGAATCGTAAAGCTTCTTAGCCATTCCTGGGTACTGTGATCCTTGTCCGGTGAACAGGAAACAAACTTTGGCAAGCGTAGCTGTGTTGGCCTCCCCCTTAAAATAGTTCTGTTGTTGAATGGAAGAAATTATGTCATTCTTTGTGGTTCCAATCATTGCAGCTCGGTGGTTAAAATTTGAGCGGCCAACATTTGACGAATAAGCAATGTCAACGAGGTCATCATCGCTGGTTTCCAGGAAGTTTTTGTACTTGGAAATGAGCATATTCAGGGCTTCTTCAGTTTTTGCTGAGATCTTGAGGATGTGTACTGGTCTCTCAAATTCAGTGGGCAAAGTAAGTGCATTTGAAGTTGTACGTTCTGGAGGCTCTTGAATGATGGCATGTGCGTCAGTTCCCGTGATTCCAAAAGAGCTCACTCCAGCAATGCGAGGTTTTCCTGGACATCTTTTCCACTCCATACATTCCATTGGGATTATGGCTGGAACGGCTTCCAAGTTTATTGCTGGATTGAGTCTTGTGAACTTTATTTGTGCTGGGATGGCTTCATGCAGCATTGCTAGCACAACCTTGATGATCCCAGTAATCCCAGAGCAGGACTCGGTATGTCCCACATTCGTTTTCACCGATCCAATTACCAAAGGCTTCTGTCGTAATGGAGACCCATACGCTTTCGCAATTGCGGCCACTTCAACTGGATCCCCCACAACCGTTCCAGTTCCATGGGCTTCAACAAAGGACACCTGGTCCGGCTCAACCCCAGCATCACGCAGTGCCCCTTTCATGGCCAGTGATTCACAGGTGACAGTTGGCGTTCCCATACTCTTTGACTCACCTTCTTGGGCAATCCCGGTTCCCCTGATAAGGGCCCAAATCTTATCCCCGTCCCGCACGGCATCCGAGAGCCTCTTCAAGACAAGTACCCCACACCCCTCAGATCTGCAAAATCCATCAGCGTCATCTGAAAATGTTTTGCAGTGACCATCCCGAGATAGCATCTGCATAAGATCATAGTTGAATGGTTCAACAAAGAGATTGACACCACCAGCTAGAGCAAGAT
The DNA here is from genome assembly GCA_027744095.1 of Zhuqinia jingwanae. Classification (NCBI taxonomy): domain Eukaryota; kingdom Metazoa; phylum Arthropoda; class Collembola; order Entomobryomorpha; family Paronellidae; genus Zhuqinia; species Zhuqinia jingwanae. The sequence continues at coordinate 2,703 of JAHZNC010003128.1, forward strand.
TAGTTTCGCCCATCTGAAGGCTCCGACAGGCCAGTCGCACGGCAACCATCGATGAGCTACATCCACACTCTGTTGCAATACTAGGACCGGTCATTCCCAGTAAAAACGACAACCTCGCAGCAGAGGCTCCAATCGAGTTTCCCATATAATTACGATAAAAATCCGTATTCTCAGAGCTCATCATCATCGCTTTGTATTCGTTTATCCATGATCCCAAAAAAACAGAACCGGATGTTCCCCGTAGTGACTGAGGATCAATGCAGGCATCTTCTAATCCTTCCCAAATCACCTCATGCAGCAGCCTGTGTTGGGGGTCCATCAAAAGAGCATCCTTTGGAGAAATTCCTTAAAAAAATTTAGAAGGGCAAGCCGATGTAATGTTGTACCTGAAACATATATAAAAGGATTTAAAGGTTCCACTCACCGAAAAAATTAGCATCCAACTCATCAACTGGAACCTTTAAAAATCCAGCATTTGTTTGCTTCGCATCTACATTTCTTGTACTTTGTTCCCGCATCCATCTGAATGGAGGTGGACAACTGGTCCCATCTTGTTTGTTGACCAACAGGTCCCAGAACTCTTCAAGATTGTTGGACCCTGGAAAACGGCAACTCATCCCCACAATAGCAATCGGCTCATTGTAATGTATTAATTGGGGTAGCACGTTATTTGTTGGAATAATAGATGAATGCTGACTAAGGGGCAACACGTCAGTCTTGTAAATTTTCCGCCAGTGTAGGGCAGCCATTTTTCCAAGAATTCCTGTGCTTTCCACCATGTCATCAATGTGGGTTGCATCCAACAAATTCAAAATACAAATGTCTTTTTCCAGTCTGCAAAAAAATTTTTAATTTTAAACAAGAAATTATACATATACATCCTTAACAAAAATTTTGAAACAATTTCGAATGGGAAATATATACCCAAGTAAAGGTTTTCCAGGCTTCATAATAATGTTGTATTTTCCATCAAGTGTTGTCACATTTTTTACTTGATTTTCCATCCATTTTTTAAAACGAGTTCCAATTTTTGCCCCTTGAATGTACTGCAACTAATCGTAATTATTCTACTGCGATATCCTACCCAATCCAGATAAATAATCTGAGAAAAAATCAATTTATGTATAATAATAATATTAATTACGTATGTACACCTATATTTTCTTAACGCATGTTTATACGAAATGATATATGAGCTTGAAAAGAAAATTTCCCATGTATATCTTTGTAGTTGAATGATAAAGGAAACTAGCCGAGAGATGTGCAGCAAGTTTAAAACCGTAAAATTCATATGCAAGATAAATATTATTATAACTAATTATAAAATTAGCATCTACCTAACACTATCAAATTATTTGAGGTGAATACCTATTTATAGTTTTATTGTTCCTCAAAATTTTCCTGCTCTTTGATAAAGTTAACGTAAAGTTGACGAAAACTTGAGCTATTAAAAATAAATAAATTCTACTCATGCTAGATAATTGCTGAGTAAGTGATCTCACAATTTGATATTATTTATGCCAAAAAGTGAGCTATGTATGTATGTGTGCACAAACGTAGTAAAGAAGTAGCATAAAGCAGCAGCAGCGGCAAATCCATATTGTAAATTTATGAAAATTAACCAATTGGGGCACTAATTAAATTTTCCATGTCGATGTAGTTTTATGTCAATTGGCCTATTTATGACGATTTTGGTTGAAAAGTTACGGACGGACGAGCTTGTCATAAAGTAACTAAAGCTTTCTTTCAGGTAAAGCCCCCATATCCATTTGAATAATAAATTATTAATATTGTTAATGTAATAAACATTGACACACTTGTGAGTAAATTTGTGTTTAACATTCTTACCATTTTGATGAAAATCTCTAAGTGAAGTCATCATCCAGTTAAAGTTTTCAGTAAGAGGTCGAAATAAAAAGATGGACGCGTCCTCGTCATTTTCCGCCAAAAGTAGTCCATTAGTTTCCTGAGAGAAAATGTCGTCCGAGTTGTTCAAGGCCATCATTGACGGAGATATGTAAGCACATGTCCCAAAGAGTCGTAGGGCAACAAAAGAATACACCTTGGCAAAGTCTCTCAAGTCTAGTTGCGCCATATTCTTATGTTCATCGAGGAAGAAGACAAGATCGAATACATCGTTCAAAACCCATCTGGTTTGATCATGTTGTATGAAATTCGTTCAAAAGAAGAAGAAGAGTAAATAATTTAAAAAACTAATAATAAAAATGTAAACTTTTTTTGCATAGATTTTTTTTTTTAAATTTGTGCCCTACCTTGATTGGGCGGAAATTTTTGTGGACGCTATCACAGCAATCTTACGAGTGGTAAATGTCCTACGTAAAGAAAAACATGTTACCAGTGCATTTTCCACATCCTTGTCTGACACGGCTGATGTCACCCACATTTGCTCCCGTGACCCTGTATAAAAAACAAAGCAACTAAACTCAGTCACGCACGTTGCTGGTGTGGAAGTACCCAAATTTCTTTAGACAAAAGAATTGCAGATTTAAAAAAAAATTACCCCGCATCATTACAATGTCACAAAAACGTCCCTCTTGTCACTTTACCAATTATATTTAATCTTGAATTTGAGTATTTTTTACAATTATGCCACGAGAAAAAATCAAATTATAACAATAAACAAGTTTGCAGTAAAAATAATTTTTTTTTTAAATAAATTAAACCTAAGCTGGTTGTTGGACATGCACAAAATAGCGTTTGCTGGGTACATTTGAATGCAATATGCCCTTTTATAAGATTTACTTATTGAGTGCTTTGCAAGATAAAAGTACAGATGCAATTACAGTTACAACGATAATGTCGTAATGTTATTATAATAATCAAATAGCCCAAGTATATTCCCCGCAAAACTGGGAGCCACCTCTTCATCCATGCCGTGACGCTCAATCTGACGTACAATCTGTTAAGCTGCCACACAATAAGGGAAAACTGATAAATCAATCCCTCCATGTCTCTCTTAGGCTTCTTCATTCACGCTCTTGCAATGAAACAACAAACTTAATGCTCCTGTTGCTGTTTGCGCGTGTGCAATAAACTCATTCCCACGTCCGTTTTAAATATCTTTTACTTTACCGTCGTGTAACATTTTTATTTTTAATCACTGGACCATCTGCTTGTGTTTTTTATGTAGGATTGGAATAAACGTAAAAATAGACTTGGCACCGTTAAAAATCGTAAATGGAGTAATGAAATATGTGTGGGATAGTCGGAGAAGATAAAAGTAATTAAAAATAATAGTGCCACAAAATTATCAAAAAAACATATTATCGGAGGAATTATAACGTTGGTTTTTTTGTTGAAAAAGTGATGTCATCATAACAATAATTCATATTAATGATACAGCAGAGAAGATAAATGAGGCGGACTTTTCAAAGATAGACGTCAAACATTTTTCCCGTCATTAAAAAAATACTGCTTGTTATTGCCCAATAATCGTTCCCGTTTTTGATGTTCATTAAAAAAATACGCCGTGTTTGGCTTTACTTAAAAATGTGTATCCTTTGTAATCTCTGTGCAATAGCAGGACGAACCCATATACAACTTTCCTCAAAGGGCATTGACGTTTCATTTGTAAAATTAAAAGAGGATGCTTCCTTGTACAGATCAAAGCAAGTTGCACGGTGCGTCATTCAGAAATGCCAGAGTAGTACATAATTTGGGGAAGTGGTTTTGTAGGTCACGTGCAATGAACGTGCAGTAACGCAGTGAATATTTTTTTTACATTGGTAACATTAAAAGAGCCGCAAAACTTGATTGGTATGTGCTGTTAATTTTTATAATCAATTTATTTTCTACACAATAGGCTAGTTTTAAATGATCTAAACCAAAAAAAAAACTTATACAACAAATATATTTTTCAGACAAACCTTTGTTGAATTTTGTTTGGATTTTGGATGCATTTGGCAGCTTAAAAAAACGGAAATTTTAGTTTACACATCATCTGATGTTGTGGAATGTATAGAAGCCGCATAATTGAATGGCGCAAACGAAAAAAGGTTTGGTCTTGAATCTACCAACAATATTTGTTTTAAGGAATTAATTTGCGTGAAATTTTTCATTTTATTGCTATTTTACGACACAATTTTTAAAGATTATTCCAGATATTTAGTTGTACAACCATGCGCGAAGCAAAAGGATGATACGGTTATAATTATATTGCATTTTTTGTGGTTTACTGTAATTTAAATATTGTCTATATCGTCACGTAACAGTTAAAAACACCATTACGCACAAAATACATTCAAGAAAAACCCACCAAGCATTTTTTTTACGTACGTGACAACACGACAACGCAAAAAAGCTCATACGAGACAATGTCACTAGGAAATTTTTTTCACGCCAACGCACAAACTCCACTTTATTTTAGAAAAAGGGACAAATCAAAACCAAGAGTCGCCTTGATCTACAGCACAATTTATAATTTTTTGGTAAATTTAAACAATATGCATGCATCAATTAATTAAGGTATTGGTGTTAAAATTGGCACAATTTCCTGCTCTTTTCTTAACTTACCCCGGACATTGCGTTGTCAGGAAATACTGCCTGGTGGCATTATCGCGTATGAGCTTTTTGTGTTATACTGTTGTCTTGCTTGGTGGGTTTTTCTTGAATGTTTTCTTGTACGTTATTGTCATTTTGGTTTCAAATGTTTGCGACGATATGCATATTCCGTACATCCAGGTTATCTCCCATCCATGCTCTTTTTTAAATTAAACTACATATAAAAATTTATGCACAACCGAACTAGGTAAAAAACGCCGTTCTCATATGTACCGTATACGAAAGTAATACATATCTATGGACAATTGTTCACATCTCACCATGACCAGTCATTCCCCTAGATATTGGATGGCACCGGCATGGTGGTACGTTCTGGTGGAATGGCATCTTTATAGGGAAGAACCTGACACCCACGACCTCATGTGAAATACGGACGGAGTCCCCTGTAGTCAAATATATCCTTTGAAATGAAAAAAAATAAAAAAATATTTTCATTTTATTTTTGTGGAACTTGCGTAGTTCCTTTCACTTATTGTTTGTCACCAGGGACAAAAGTTTGAAATGGTATTTATGCTTTCCATTCCTGAGTTTGCTACGATTGTCCTGCAAAAGGAATAGAGGAATGGGTTTAAAAATATGCATTATTTTCCAAAACATTAGAAAAAACAATTTATTTTACCCTGACGAGACGTCCCCGCTTTCGTGGATCTTTTAGTAATAAAAATTTATAATTTTCATCGTAGTCCTCCTCCATTAAAAAACTTTAAATATTACACTCAACAAAAATAATATTTCACACAACTGACAAAAATAAAGAACAAAAAAAATACTTGTATGCCTACGCATGCACAACACAAAATCAAACTTCTTCCCACCCTCTTTACCGACCGGTCAAAAGAAACCCTTGCAAGCTTTCTTGTTTGCTATAATTTCAGGTATAGCAGAGATGGCGCACACCACTCCAGCAAAACTTTCTCTTGTGTTCAGAAATATAATTTTTAAATGAGGCTCACCATATGAAAAATATTAATTTTTTAACTGCAATAAAATGGAATTTTATTGTATACTACTCGTGTTTCAAATAAGATTTACCAATATTTTATGAACCTTTTTTTGAATTTTTTTCCATAATTGGATATGCGTTTAATTTTTTCAAGGATATTGATAATGATTCCATTCCATTATGATTAATTTTATTGTAAAAGGATGAATATCGGCATGCTTTTTAACCAAACCATATAAAATGGAGCAAAATGTAAAAACAAAACCCTGTTGAATTGAATTACCTGATAACTGGATACTGACTGAACTAGCTAATTGTCATCAACTCCTAATTGAACAGAATTCGTGTCCTTGAACTTTAACGGAAAGGTCCTACTGATCAAATTTCTGTTGACCAAACTAATCATGTCATTTCCGTCTCTTTAAAATAATAGGAACATATTCATCTCTCTGTGTGGGAACAATTTAGGCAAAACTGTAGGAAAATATGCGTNGTGTCCTTGAACTTTAACGGAAAGGTCCTACTGATCAAATTTCTGTTGACCAAACTAATCATGTCATTTCCGTCTCTTTAAAATAATAGGAACATATTCATCTCTCTGTGTGGGAACAATTTAGGCAAAACTGTAGGAAAATATGCGTAGTTGAACAAGCAGAGCTGTCACATTAATTCAACTTCTTTGGTCGTCCATCAAGATTAAAATAACATAACAAAACTATGACCCTCGTGGATCTCATCATTACGACCACCGTCTTTATACTTCTTGACCTATGTATGAATCTATAATTTTTATCTGTAAAAATATACTGTTTTTTCGTTTAATATAAAGATAAGTGTTATAAATTTCGAAATTAACAAATAGATGTATGTTCGACAAATCTATCAATTGTTTTCGGGTAAGAAGGAGGAATATGCAAGTTGTGTCCTTTTTATGTTCATTAAGGATATCCTTAACGATGTTTTAATACAACACTTGTGTCAGAGTTAGGCACAAAGCAGAGCATAACCTTTAATAGTATTCTGGTTTTGTATCCTAATCATTAACATTTCTTTTTATGTATCTGTAAAGCGAACAATTTTGGTTTATTTTTACGACGCATCAAACAACAAACATACACTGACTCTTATAGTGTTTTATGACTTATTCCAATCACAAAGAATACTAACTTTATATATTACGCAAAACACTAACAAGTACACAAGCGTACATTAAAATTATGGTGAGATTGTTGTTTCTCTAATCAAGTTCACCGTTGGTCCCTATTACTATTCTTCTTTACTTAGAGATTTATTAATTCAAATAAATGAAAATAAGGTTTAAAAGTTATTGTAATTCTTTAATTTCATTAATTTGGAGCGTCGAAAATATTGCCCGAATGCTCTTGTCAAGCCTATTAACCTCGCTCCCTTCTTTATAAATATTAATTGAATATCAATATACCTTGTGTGTCGTGCTTTGTTCAAAGTACGTTTTGGCAGAGGCAGTGGTGAGCTATGCCAACATTTTTCCAGGTTCGATATAAACTGTTATTCACGTAATATGAGTGGCACTATCTATACACGTACTAATTAATTTAGTTTCATTCCGTCAACTAAACTTTTACTTGACCAACTATTAACTTTTTTACATCTGACAGGCATCACTCACTTGGGAAAATAGTAAACTGTAAGAGTAAATAGGTTATGACAAGCATCTCTCTACAAAATTATTTCCCGGTTATGTGCGATATAAACAATAGAACTGGCAATATACACGTATCCTGGAATTATTCAAAAATTAAGCATGAATTTGAGATACTTTTGCTTCATATTCTTGGATTATTTGATAATATTCCAACAGCAGCACCATTTCCATGATTTGGTAAACTGATACCAAGAATGAGAAATACCTCCTATAACTTATGTATTGCAAGTATGGTACTACTACAATATATTGTTAATGGATGCTTGATTGATAACGATACTGAATCTTTGGAAGTCTAAAACCGAGACGTGTATATGTTCTTTCGAGAAAAAAAAATTTGATATGGTTTTAGTACAGTCAGACATTTCAGTCCAGTAAAGTTAGTCCTCTCAGCTTTTGCTTTGCTTTGCTCCATAAACATTTTCCATGTGTAATATATTTCGTTGTCGTTTGAGCGAGAAACTACTGCTTTTAATGACCAAAATTTATTTTTGATGAATATTGATATAACTTAATTAACCACTATATAATGTACATATTGACTTATTCCGTAAAAAAGTTTTCCTCTTGTAAAATACTCTTTTTTGTCAACGACAGCGAAATAGTGGCCAAGTTTCCAATTTCTGTTTAAATTATTATTTACGTAATATGAATGGCGCCGTCGTATACTTGCTAATTTATTTGATACCCTGTCGTCCTTTCATAGTTAACTCGACTAGTTATAAAGATCGTTGATCGCTGAATTGTTAATATGGGGTAAAATGTAAAGGTAAAGAGGTTATGGCAAGCGTATCGCTTCACAATATCTCTCCTTTTTGCATTATATATTATTATGCTGGCAGAACAACAGAGTCGCCAATTCTCTCGACCGCTTGGTAGAACTGAAATATTGAAAATGAATTTACGACCATGTCGCTTCATATTCTTGGTTTATGATATTTTTTTTTTAGCAAAATCCCAATTTTCACATATATTTGGCAAACTGATGCGAGTAATGTAGATTACAGGCATTGCATATTGTATTGTTAATTGATTTTCAATATTGATACTTCCAGTCCACAAACTCAAGATATCTAACTGAATACTTTTTACTAGTTTGTATGGGTTTTTCCGTGGATTATGTTTTCGTCACCTTTGGTCTGAATATGTATGCCAGATTCGAAGAAAATATACGAGTGAAAGCAGTTCGGACACCAAAATCATATTTCATTTGAAAAAATTTTGTAGCCCAGTAAAGTTTGTCCTTTCACTGAAGTGCTTTTTAGAAGAAAAAAAAATGATTCACAAGCATTTACCATTTGTAATATTTTGTTTTCGTTCGGGCGAGAAACTAAATAGTTGTGAGTATTATTGGAACAAGAGCACACAAAGGTTTCATTTCGCACAACGTTCACCCGCGCATAAAAAGCGATATATCTTACTTTCAGTATTTATCCTACTACTTTTGATTCAAGGCTACTTTGAGTTTGCGTATCAATCTCCAAAATCCGACGGCCATAAAAACAATCTAAATATTGACAAGCTCTCGTACATTTGTTCTTTGATAATATTTATACCCGCAATTTATTTGTGTAATTGTGCATATCATGGAGAAACGATTACCGGTTACCTCAACGGATTTCTGGACTTTTCCCGTACAACTAACAGACGTTGCGATAAAAACTGTGACAAAAAGTCAAATTTCAAGCTCTCCCCAGTTCAAAAGATTAGCATTTGTGCGGCATATGTCACAGGTTTTCTCGGGTTGGCTTTTCCGCTCATGTTTGTATTTGGTGTACACTGGCTAAATCCATGTAGGCCTTCAATAGTTGGGTTTCAGTTAATTCCTAGCTGCAGAAAATATTTGGTGTCGGAATCGGATTTTCTTCTTTTGTTTGAGTTTGTGCTGAAATT
>JAHZNC010003129.1:0-15123 GCA_027744095.1 Zhuqinia jingwanae
GGGTTGTTGTGTGAGTGCGCGCTTCGTCTTTCACGAAAGTCTAATTTATATCAATTAAACAATAACAAAACCAATTTAATTTAAAAAATAAAAAAGTATAATATAGCAATTGGACCTGTCATACATTTCTCTTTGTTTTAAACTAGCGTTCGAAATACTTTTGAAACGTACATACAGTGCATAGCATTTGCTTGCTCCGTTAACATAATATCCTGGTTTAAACATCATTATGTTCTCATATCTCTAGCAAATTATATTTTCATTTTTACTCCTAACGTACTTTATATTTACATTTTTGGCTCTTTTTTATACATAAAATGAAACCAATTTAGTGCGCTTTATGCACTGAAAAAATTGGTTATTTGAAAAGAGCCCCACTAATCATTTGTTATATTGAGCTTTCTTTATTTGAGGCAATCGTAAATGTTTGTGAAGATACATGACTAACTACATACATAAAGTGGGGGAAAATAACTTTACCTCTGTAGAAACTTCTTAAACCTCGTCTCCGGCGATTTTTCCAAGCACACAAATGTTTAGCAACATACTCCTCAATGTATTCACATACTAGCAGAGATATGAGCATGATGAAACCAAACTGCACAGAAAATTAGGTTAAATTAAGTATATAAATATATTGTAAAGTTGCGAAAAAATAGTTCAGATTCTTATTTGTACTCATTCTCATTTCTTACCAAAAGACACGGAAAAACTCCAAAGCTAAGTCCAAGCAAAGTTGTCATCGACATTGCTGTTTTGTAATGTACTCGTAGCACGAAATGGACAGTAGTTAAGTAGAGATCAGTTTGAAAACTGCCACTTCTGAGTAGTACATTTTAAGTTCCACAACGCAAAAGTTGATTTACGTCTCAATTCACAGGGAAGGACAAATTATGAATAAAAGAAAACATCTCCCTGATACACAGGGTTCAAACACAAAAGAAGCGCTCAGGGGTTTCTCGGAAAAATCCGGAGAAATTTCTCCTTAGCGAGCAGTCAAACCTCACGAGAGCTCTGCTGGAAAGAAACTTTCACTTTTCGCCTTGAAAAGTCAAAGTCAATACAGTCTAATAACATGAGTCCACAATGTGAACTCGGCATAGATTCGCAAGAAATTTAGCTGAATTTACAAGAAAATTGAAAAACTTATGCACAGATCCAAACTGAAGGAAATGTTGTTTTATCCCAAATATTTTTGTAGAAACATTACAACATAAATAAGTGAAGGTGATTTCCTTTCTTCTTCAATACTTTAATATATTTTTTTAATGTTGCACACGGCCATTATTTCCCGAGCTTCCGGGGAACTGAGATGGATTATTTACGTGGTACTAGACTGCATGAAAATCAATGAGAATATTGCACGAAACAGTTACTCCTTTTTCTACTCAAATTCACTATTTACATGTTCACGCAATACAGATATTATATAGAACCCAACACTGATGTTGGCCAGAAACCAGAAAGCCAGCAATAAACCATATATTAAACGATAAAAAGTAATATTCCTAGGAGTATTTACATTTGACATTACATTAAATTAAGCGTCATGTTAAAATAATGCATAGACATGCCTTTCAATGCCCTAATGAAGTTTTAACTTGTGCATGAGTTGAAGATCGTCAGATGCCTTGTTAACTTTAAAACGGGCGTATATTTGTATTTAACAAAGAATTCATAAATATGTATTATTGTTTACGTTGGAGCTTATATTGCACTATAAATTGTACATGTTTACATGTACAAAGTACAAGCAAAGGAAGGAATGTCATCAGTTCTATTACCTATTAAAAAAATTGATGTGAACTTGATCGAAAGTCTATCGAAAAAGACTGCATGATAACCATTGACACAATGCACTGTGATAGTCACCTATAACAACATATATGACTTTCGACCTTTTGAAAAATTCTTTTTTTGTCTTGTCAATCAACAACAAAATAACAAATTATCAAATTATCCTAACATTCAACATTGCACGATTTTAAATTGCATCCCATAAGTCAACGTACAATTGCACTGATCGTTTGTTCCTTATCATACAATCATAATAAACATGGATTCAGGTGACTTCCATGGGACGAGGGATTACACCTTTGGAAGGCTTTCAGGGGTTCCAATCCCATTATATCCTGCAAAAGGTGCTGACCGACAAGAGGGAGGGCACGAAGTTCGCGATGAAGGCAGAAGTCCAAGTGGAACCGCTCCCGGCGTCCGTATGCTCACGAAGTTCTTATCCTGCCCTATATGTAAAGATATCATCGTGGAGGTAAGGGTAGAAATAAACTTGACTGTTTTGTTCCAATGTATAAAAATTATGTATTAAATGCATGTCATTGTTTACAGTCGACTGGTACAAACTGTGGACACAAGTTCTGTAGAAAATGCCTCGACGATTGGAGGGCACGTCAACGCACCTGTCCCGTTTGCTCTACCGTCATCACATCTCAATACCGTCTGTACCCGGACGACGTTTTCGTGGAGTCTCAATTAGATTTCGTGCCCGGTGATGTCAAGAATCGTTTTGTAAGCGCTCAAAAGAGTCGATATGAACAGCTGGTTAAAGAAAGAGACAGCCGAAGCATGATTAAAACTGTGCGAAGAAAACTGGATAATTCTTTGGACTATTTGAGAAGCAAAGGCTCATTACCTACCGTTGTCGTCAGCGGGATATGCTCTACTTCAAGAGGTGTATTTAATAAACTATGGGACTGGCTCGGCTCGATTCGGCTCATTATCTTGGGAATCATCATTACAATTGTATGGTCGTATGGTCCCCAATACATGTCTGCCAGCGCCCATTTTCTCCAGTACATGTGGTTGCAAATGAAACAGTACAATGGCGAAATTCCGCCAAAGTTGCTAGCTGGCTCGTTGGCGGAACCCCTGGAAAACCGAACATTTTTCGAAGACTTTATTCACGCTGTAGCTAGTGTATTAAAGTTTTGGTGATAGCAGCTGTATTCGTCCTTCGTCCCCATAATAAGTCATTTTTATTATGCCATGCATAATAAAATATCAATGAATAATTACTTATCTAACAATAATGATTTAATGTATTTTCACTTTCTCTGTATTTTTTGGGAGAATTAAAGTTTTATGTAAGGTGCACATTTTCTTTCATTGTAAATATTTAAAGAAGCATGTTATTTACATTGCGCTGCTAATTGTTGTTTCCGGTTCATTCACTATAATTCATCTACGTAGTTAATTCGTAGTAGAGAAGATTCTTAGTTCGTTCTAAACTAGTGTAAGCTGCATATACTACTTGCATACATGAATGCATTGTCACTACGAAAATTGCTTGACAATTTGACATTTTGTCACAAAATGTTTGTGCATTATCGACCTTGGAAATAATGTACCTTCAGCTTATTACTACTTACCCAATTATCACTAAACCATATACATGCAATATAGAGAACTGTAGCTGATGTAATTAGTCATTAATACTGAATTGCGTGCTTGAATGGTGACAGAATCAAGTAAAATTGAATTATCTTTTCAGCATTTGCCTGCTATCATAAGGGCTGCTAAACGATGCCAACACAAAACGGAAGTTAAATTAGGACCCGCATAATGCACAAAATATTTTTTCTTATGCTGTTAAAGGAAACTGACTTCATATGTGTCAAAATAACCCTTAAAGTAACTATGTTTATGTAAACGAGTGTAAGAAAGTACTGAAAGTTTGTAGGTATATAGGTTTACCAGCGATTATCGCTGGCAGCGAATATTTTGATTGAAAATAATTGTCAATAATTATTATATTATAAAATTCGAGAATACGAGAATAGTGGTTACGTAAGTAAAGATGGAGTTTATGCATCCATTTTATCATGTAAATACCTCCATAAAATCTTTACCATCTTTTGCTTTAAACCTTTAACTTTAAAATAGATATTTAAGAAATTGAAGAAATATTCGTTCATGGGTATGAATGCCGATATTCATACGTACACTTATAGTTCCAATTTCTACAGAAATGTTTTTTACTTTGAGTGGCATGTAAGTAAACAAAATTAAATAATATTTTGTACGTTTAAGCAAAATTTCTTACTACATTTGATGACAACGCAAACGAATTTCAAAGATTAAAGGCCCCCGAGTCTAATTCAATCGAAAAGTTAATAAGTCTCATCGTACCCCAATGATTTTAAGATTTTTGATTCAATTATTAATGCTATTACGTGGTATAAGTGTAAATGTATTTCTATTTCAATCCAATCTACTTCTGAGAAATTAATGTCTACATGTACTCTCAATTTGTGCCGGTTAGCGACATCCTTAAATGCCGTTCCGGCTTGCACAATGAAGGCACGTTAATAATCTTTACAAATGTGCATAGTTAAAGCGAAAGAAGATAGACTATAAAACAGATTTTAGAACCAGAACCACGGGGTTATATACTATACAGGGATAAATCGTCTTTGCAAATTAAAGTTTCTAACATTTATACTGATTCGGCTTTTAATTAGAAAATTCCAATTTTTGTTGAAAAAAAAGTTTTACAAGCATAATTTTTTGATTTAATTTTTTAAAGAATATTGTTCGGTTTATAAACTCATCGTTGCATTACTACATAGTATTGGTCTTTCACTGTCCCATTTTCCGGAATGGGACGTAATAACTTCCACTTTGTACAGGCTCTTCAACTTTTTCGTTTGGGTTGCGCTTCCTGTCGGATGAGCTTCGGGGCTTTGCTGTAGTCTTTACCGAGACAGTTGTGGACTTCGTAACTGGAACCGGACCTGAATTCACTGGCCTTTTGTGGCTTCTTTGAGTTACACTTTCAACTCTTATTTCACCAGCCGTTGATGTAGTTTTTTCGCCAGGTGGTTTTGGAGGACGTTTTTGTATTACTGATTGACGTGGGGGTGGGATTGGTGTCTTGTACGTAGAAGTTGGAAACGTAGGTAAGGGGAGTAATTGTTCATATTCGTCCTCCCGGAAGATGATTTGTGTGTTGGAGACTTTTCTACTCCTTAATGAATTTGCTAACAATCAAACAAAAATATAAACGATATTAAAATACACTTTGCTCGAAATTTATTGGCTAGTAAACCACTGACAATAATTATTACGGGATCTATTGTCCAATGATTTGAAGATAAATTACGCATGCACCTCTTTGCGGGATGAGCCCCTGTCGTCCAAAAGATTGTGATTGCTGCGCTTGGATCAAGTGAAGATAACTGCTCATAACTATTTCCACAACAAGCATAAATTCTACTGTTATGTTAATTTTCATTTTGCAGAAAAATAAATCAGTTTACATGAGTTAGCAAGTTTCAAATTGAACTAAAGTTGAGTTCACTTTGAGTTCACATAGACGCTTCTTATTTAATCGCGGTTTATATATACTTTCACTGATGTATCGATGTATATGTTATATTTAAGAGTATAACCTATAATTTCGCAGTAGATTTTTTAGAGTAAAGTTTGATGTTTGGTATGAATACATACATGTTCTGCACAAACTATTGATTTGACGCAGGATGATATCCAGGCAGATATAGTATGTATGAATATTAAAATTACATAACCCCAACTTTCCCACATTAAATCCACGTAAGTTGTATGTACATGCTCATCAAAATATTAGTACCTACTAAGGGTATTAAGATTTTTGTTTTCGTATGGGTCTCAACGCAAAATAAACACAAAAGATATGATCATCAAAATCAATAAAAAACTGGTTTTTAAATTGAATCTAACATTGCGTAATCGAGGGGTGGTTCAAAGCAAAAGCTAAGTATCGGGTGGCAGATACTCAAGAAATCAGACTAGTAAAGCGTGAACATTGTTGATGGGCTTCCTTAAAATTACTAGTAAAATAGCCTCTTTATCCAGTGGGTCAGCAAATTGTGTTCTCTAAAGTTTAGATACACATAAAAGTTTAGAGTCTAATCTTTTATGGGCTGTAAGCGTTACCGTTATTATAAATTATCATGAAATTAAGGAATTTATACAAATTATTAGAAAAACCAATCACAATCCAAAGATTTTGATAATATCCCATACCCCCTATGTATCACTATTAATGGCAAACATTAATAGTTACTTCTTTGTGACATGATAATCTCTAATCTAATCTGTTCCGATACGTGCATCTCCAAAGTAAAATGAAAAGCGTTAGGAACGTTGGAAAACTTCAGGATTTTTATTCAAAGTTTATTTGAGTAGCAACTCCAGTAATTTAAATCTTTAGCGTGTTCGAATTTTCGTATACTTTCTTACAACTCATGTACATTTTGCACTTGTACCACGCAGGTACATAGGGTTTTCATAAAAATGGTTTTCTGAACGTTCCCATTTAAGTTTTCTGGATTTTGACTCCATATTTTCATTCATTTAAAGATTAGTTAGCTATTATAATTATTTTGCCATTCTATTATATTTGCCCTGAGTACATTAAGTATTCGAAAGTTGGTTGATAAAATAAAAATTACCGACTACAAACCAAACCCCGTGATTCTTTAATTAAACAATGTAACACGTTTTATTAAAACGGGAAGCCAGGAAACTGTCATTTATGGATAAACTTTCTAGAAATCTTGTTTTTAAAATATTCGATTCTTGTTCTGTCCTTCTTATGACGATTATAATGACAGCTTGGCCATTAATTAGGAAAGACGGGGCTAAGGTACTTGAAGTAGAATACAAGGGAAGTAGTCGTTGTTCAATAAGCAAGATTTTCCTTCAAAATAATTTCCTTCAAAATACGTATTTTATAATTGGATGATGGTTGCTAAATGCTAACATGTATTGATAACAACCTTGTTATTTTATTATGCTATATTCCTATGAATTTCATGTGGGAATCCCAATCGGATTGGATCCCCTAAAATACATGCATTTTTGAAATTTCAAAATTCACCACAAGACAAGCACAATGCTTCTGCTGGTTGAAAAATCGGAGAGATTGCTGCATGCCATGCGGATGATCGGCTATCTTGTCGCGCACAAGTGATCATATGACAGAGTGGTAGTAGTAGTGTGAAACACAAAATTACGTAAATACAATCATGCGTGTTTTTGTGGGCTGGACCGCAGACATGGGACAGCAACTACTACTACTCACTGCTGCAATGTGGTTTTAGTGCTTGATTTCGCCAGATCAGCAGATTAGATGTAGGGAACGAAGTGTATGTGCTATATGTGCATACGTGTAGACTACAATGTACTAGTACTAGTGCATTTAAATATACTTTATTGTAATGTTAGTGCTGTAATTGTGATGTACATTAAACACTGAAAAACAAGTGAAATGCCACTACCATTTCCATTGATTTTGCAGTAAACAAAACCTGTTTTACTGTTTGATATATCTGATTATAACGGACAATTAGGATGACTTTGTTTCAGGTGAGAATAAATTCAAATAAACAAATTTTTTGGGTTTTAGGAAGCCCTAAACTGTTGCGCAAATTTTGGTCTTGTCATTGAATTAATATTCACGGATTTTTTCTTTTCTTTCAGTGTCGTCGCTTTCAGTTTTTTGACTTGGAAAAAATTGACGTTGATATCAGTGTACAGGAAACTCTAAAAGTAAGGTATATGGAAGAATACTTTCAAATTCTTCCTCGAATAAGTTTAAATGATG
Source organism: Zhuqinia jingwanae (assembly GCA_027744095.1). Lineage (NCBI taxonomy): Eukaryota > Metazoa > Arthropoda > Collembola > Entomobryomorpha > Paronellidae > Zhuqinia > Zhuqinia jingwanae. The sequence goes on from JAHZNC010003129.1 coordinate 7,607, forward strand.
GTTATTTGTATTCGTACTGTATGAAACATATGATTTAAAATCAGTTTAAAAACTGCTTCTGATATAATGTCGACGTATAATTTAAAAAAAATGATATGTGATCGTATCATGATTTATTTATAGAAGTGTATATATTACTATTTGATGAAATTAGGGGGCGTCTGTACGTTGTGGGTCATGTGGAAGAGGCTGCATTTATCTTGGAGACTCAGATGGAGCCATACACGTCATCACGCGACAACTACAGGCAAAGACAGTTGCTGAAGCTCATCTGAAAGGAATTGTTCAGATTCATCAATGTCGTCAGTCATCATATTTATTTACACTTGGTGTAAGGCTGCCAACTCTGATCAATTTATTATTATCTTTTTGGTATTTGTGTGCGAAATCAAACTAGTCAAGTGTATTTTATTGGGTTTTTTTTGAAAATTTCATTGTTACAGGAAGATGAACCTGCTGCCTACTCTTTGAAAGTTTGGGATGCTGCGTTAGTGGAGCAAGACCCAATGAGGAGTCGACTGAGCCTGAAAACGTATGAAAATGACATATTTATAAATATGTACGTACTTTCGTGTGTGGAGAATACTTATTTTAATATTTATTTTTTTACGGTTGAAGCGTTATAAAACTGAGCCGAGTGAAGCCACCAACATGTTTTGCTGTCCATGAAAATTTAACGCTACTCGCAGTCGGATATGAAGATGGTGAAATTCAATTATATCGTGGGGAACTGGGCCGAGGCCGTAGCATAAAACCAAAAATATTACAAAGAGAAGGGGATCATGGATCTGTTACAGGATTAGCATTCAAAACGATGGAAAAGTCAATTGTTCTTTTCTCGGTGTCAAAAAATGCGGTTACTCCATTTGATGTTTCCAATAAAGACAGGGATGTAAATGTAAGTACAATTTTAGGAAACCTAAGTAAAACATATTATGTATCTGGAATTTGAATGTTTTGACAATAGTTTCAAGGGTGTTGATATTTTGTTAGTTTCAAGGAGACAGGGTTGGTGGTGAACTTAATTGCAGCTGTTACGCGGAAGGGTCATCTGAGGATCATTTTATTGTTGGAAGATACGATGTATGTTGTCGTTAAATGTTTCGTTGTATAATTATGCTAAAATATTAAATGTATTTAAAACATTTCAGAATGGCATTTTGATTTTATTTAGGCCGTCTATTGTTATACCCATGAAGGACGTGGCCCTTGTTATGGGTTTGATGGAGAGAAACATTTGCTGTATTATTTTCGAGGATACTTACTGATAATCGCTTTTGCATCTATAGAAAGGTGACATGTCGATTTTGAAATTTTGTGCCTATTTTGTCCTTTACAAATTTTTGCGAATTTGGTTTGTGAATTATTCTTCTTTTGGTTTATACACAGCTATCACCTGACGATTTTTGATTGTGCAAATAAATTTGTTGCATTTTCTTCAACCATTTTGAGTACTGAACCTATCAAGGTTGCCGCCAGTGAATGGGGTTGTTTGTTTTTGCTTACATCCGACGGATCATTTTGGCAGCTCAAAGAAAGGGACCTACAATCCAAAATGACTGTATTTTACAAGAAAAATCATTACGATCTAGCTATTAAGGTATGTGGATCAGGTTGAATTCAAGTATTAAGTATGCACCTGGCTTACAACAAATAATTAGCAGAAAGTAACTCAACAGTTTTGTATTAGGTGGCGAAATGTAATAACTTTGATCCTGAAGGCATGGCTGATATTTACCGTCAATACGGTGATCATTTATACAACAAGGGTGATCTTGACGGTGCGATTCGGCAGTACTGTAAAACAGTTGGGAAATTGGAAGCTTCTTATGTAGTCAGAAAGGTATGTAGAATGTATAGAGAGAAAAAGACGTGTGTGGTATAAGAAGATTGATTTGAGTTTTAATTTGTTCCATTTTGTATCAAGTACATGGATGCTTCGCGAGTACTCAACTTGCTTGAATATTTGGAAGTAGTACATAAAACAGGTGTTGCCACTCAGGATATGACCACATTGTTGCTAAACTGCTTAACAAAGTTGAAGCAAAATGAGAAAATTGAGCACTACATGAAAGTAAGTTAAGCACGATGTACGATGTGCACACTCATGCACAAGTAGATACACTGCAATCAACATAATTTAAAATTATATGGTTCTCGGTGAATTTCTACATTTTAATTCTACCTTTTTTTGAAAATTCCAGGACCCATCTTGTAATTTTCTGGATCCAGAAACTGCTATAAAAGTTTTTAGGAAAGGAGGGATGTCTAAACAGGCATATCAATTAGCTAATAAGCACGAATTGTATGGATGTGCTCTACAAATTTTACTAGAAGATGTGCGAGATCCATGTAAAGAAGATTTATACAACATATTAGAGAAAATTGTTCAGTGTGATAAAACAGAAGAGATTCTTAGAAGGTACGGTAGCTCCTTAGTGCAATTAGTTAGTCATGCGGATTCAAAGTCACCTGGTAAGTCATTTCACAAATAAGCAATGTCACAAAAAAATTATTTTTCAAGATTTAATTAGATTTAACCTTTGATATGTCGTTTGTAGATAGTTGGAAGAAGATTGTATCATTGCTAAGTCAATCACCTTCAAAGAGGGACTTGGTGGAGCTTTTCATATCCAAAAAAGATGTTCTGGTGCCATTACTTGAGGACATTTGTCAGGTAGGGTTTTCTTAATTGGGTTTACATGTGTCATAAATATACGATAACCACGTTCTTTTGAAATCCCTCAGACTTTTGAACCTTCGGATGGTCCGTTGATGAACCTGCTGTTGGAAGCCTACTTAGATCTATGGTCAAAGAATAAAGACACCGACGTCGTCACTAGAGAAAAGTTGCTTGCACTTCTCAGTAAAGCTCCTGACTGCCCGTCTTGGGACTGGGCTAGAGCTCTTTTTGCATGCAAAATGGTATAATAATAATATATAATGCAAGACTTATTGAAAACTAATGTTTAATATCAAAATCTGTATTACAATTTTTTATTTTTGAAAAAAAGTTCGGTTTCAGCTCTGGAGAAATCATTGCATATGAAAAATTAGGACTTCATAATGATTTGTTAACAATTCGACATTCCGAAGCATTATCAAACCCAAGCCTTTGGCCAAAATTTTTGGAAACATGCCACAAGTATGCCGAAAACAAACCCGGTTTATGGAAAGATGCATTTTACCTTGTTACAACTCCACCTGAAGATACAACAAATACAGCGTTTTATTGTCCGCAAGATATTGTTGGGGAAATCTTGGACAGATTGTTGGAAAAGAATTTGTTGGAACCTCTACCTATTATCGATAGACTTTGTAAAACGCGACTAAAGTTGGGCAGTGTTCGCAAGTTTCTCGCAAAAGTATTGGACAGAAAGGGAATCGAAGAGTATGAAGAGGAAAGCAAAATCTTGCAGGGTGAAACTACAGAAATCAGGCAACATATCGAGACATTACGTACAAAGTGAGTTCATGAAAATCCATAACTACGTATATATGTGTACTATTCATATACTTTATTTTCAGTGGGTGTTTAAAAAAAAAATTTACAGACCGCTCGTGTTCCAAGGGACAAGGTGTAATGCCTGCTCTCAGAAGCTAGATTTTCCTTCTGTACATTTTCTTTGTCAACATTCCTTTCATCAACAGTAAGAAATGTGAAATAAATCTATCACTTATAGTAATTTTTTTTTTAATTCCACTAATTTTTTACTTTAACTATTTTTGGTATAGATGTTTTGATAGCTTCGCGGCGAACGATAGGGATTGTCCAGTTTGCTGGCAAAAAAACCGTGAGCTTTTGGAAGCAGAAAAGCCAGAGGTATTAGATTTCAGCAAATCGTAAATCATTTTTGGTGCGTAATGATTTTTCAAGTGGAAAATTAAACGATATATTCAATTACATTTTTTTGCAGCGGAAACCTTCGAAGGCGGTTTTGGATGCTGAGTTTGCTACTAAGCTAAACACGTCAAAATCGAATTCCTTTTCAGTTTTAGCAGACGCCTTTAGTAGAGGAATATTTAGGGATGAGACGCAAAGGCTCAGAGAATCGTTAGGGCCAAAGAAAAGTATAGAAAAATTGCGCATTCCTAGTGCACAGCCATTCAATTCCAGAGGTATTATTATTTCTACACATTTTAACTAACGCATGAACCAATTACAGCTGATCTGTTCCGCCTGTTGAATCATGACGTTCTTATTTATTACAGGGGAAGCAACTTCAGAAGCAAGATTACGCTTGAACGAAGGTACATTAACCCAAATAGAAAGACCAATCAGCTCTCCCAACATTGCACCGATAGAGTCATTATTAGAAACCATGAAAAGGTCGACAATTACGACTTCGACCACATTTGAAGGGCGGAGCTCTACAGCCACACAGTCAAAACCGGGAGCACCATCGTCCAATTTACCATTCCCCCGTGTTCAGTCGTCCACATCCACCATCTCCTCAACAATAACCCAACAAAATTCTCCAAAACTAGCGGCTAGAAAACCACCACAGATGAGCATTTCTGCTGCAATGCAACAACCTAGCAAAAAGCAGCAACCAGTAGTAGCAGAAACAAAGAATCCTTTTGAAGAGGAAGATGGGGACGGGAATAATCCGTTCTTGGAAGCTGAAGCCCCGGCTGCAAAGAATCCGTTCGACGAAGATGATTACGATGCTAGTCTCAATCCATTTGCAGAGTAAGAAGACAAAATATGAACTATGGATGAAAGTCAACGGGGAAAGCTGTGTCATAAAATACATTCCCATATTTTACCATTGTTGAATGGATACACAAAAACGATATTGTATTAATTTTGTAACATTTATTATAAATATATTATGAAATCATTCATCAGCTTACAACATGAACAAAATAAATTATTATTATTGTAATACAATGTATTTTACTAATGCGAATCATTTTATCACATAGTAGTAGGTTTATTTTTGTTGGAAGTTGCAGCTTGCATTTTATGCAAAAGTAAACGATTAAAGTTGCATCCTGAAAGAAAACGTTTGCCAAATATGCATTATCCAACAACGATAGGAATTCTAATGCTACTTCACTCCATTTATCCGTTACCTTTTTTTTGTTTCTCGTCATATTGTCGTGAGCTTTGAGCAGTTCAGTTGATTTCTAAAAATATCTTGGCAGTGTTCACCACTGGTTCCATGCATGTAACATTATAAAACACATGCTTATAAGTCTAAAGAGTATTAGACCAATTTTAAACTTGGTATAGAGCCTATTATATCATCATCATCAGTAAATCCCCATGTTTTGCGGGTGCTAAATGTTACACGAGCATGCAAAACTATTAATGATGTTTAAAAGTTTAAAGAAGAGCTCTGCAGTATGTTGGAAGCCCAATTCAAATACTCAGTTTGCTTGGCTCGGATATGAATCCGGTCATCCGAAATCCGGTGTAGGTATATAGGTAAAGCATATCATCCTGTTTAACCGCGTCAAGGATGCATTGTCGCGAATGAATCTTATACCATCATCAGTACAATCCTATAGTAGTCTGCTGAACTGAACCCACTATTACGTATGTCACCAGTTACCACCATCATTGAAACAGATACATCATTCACAGAATGATAAAAGATAGCATATATTGTGTGATATTCGGAAAAAAGGAAATCTTTTATGAATTGGAATACATAATATAATATATAAGTCGTATTTGTATTCACTTACAATTTGCAAAGAAAACCAGGAGTGTTTTGGTGGGCTACCCTGTTGTGATCATTGTGATTGTGTGAGGAAATTCCGCTAAATATTTGTGTGTACATACCTCGCCATGTTTTTCGTCTGCTTATTGTGCATCACTGATGGGAAAATTTAAATGAAAGCTTCCTTGTTTTATGAATTGATAAAATATAATTATCAGCTCATTGGGCCCATGTTATTGTTGTAGCGCAGGCATATTTTGAAACTGGAAGTGCCAAGGCATAATATGAGCCATTCTTGTGTTTGCTATTCATTTCCTAAAACACATTTAATATCAAATCGTTGCCCTGTAGTGAATGTTTGTTAATGAATGATGAATCAGTGTGAAACCCTGTCCTGTATGCAGATGAATGCATTACGCACTAGGAAGTCATCCTTACGTGGCACACATATTTGGTTTTTTTGTTAGAAAACGGAGTCCCATCGAATGCGATGTACGTGCAAAAAAGTTTGAGTCCTCTTGAATTTGAGTTGACCTCGTAAGAAACATTCTTGGCTCGTATGCATCTTCCTGATTGAATTATGTGTGAATTTCGTGGTGAGATTTTTGCAAGACTTTTTTTACCGTTCCATTTTCGTGAAGTTTAATATCAACAATCTCACAAAAAAAATCATACGTTCCCTGTTGTAAACGTGTGCATTGTGTAGTTATGTCATTGTTGAAAAGTTAATTAGTTTATTTTGTTCACCTGTTAAAAGACCATAAATAGTCGTCAAAATGGGATCCGAACGAAAAGTTCTACCGTCGGATCTTCATAATATACCAAATTTGCAGATTCCTCAGGTAAATTGGAAACTTTCATTTCACCCCAGCATAAGATAAACCCAATTTTTATCTCAATTTAAAAAAGTAACATTTGCATATATTTTTTTATAATTTTAACAGGTTGATCTCGAAAGGGAATTTGATTTGCTTCAAGAAGTTGGGGAAGGCTGGTTTGCCAAAGTTTTTCTTGTTGAGCACCGGAAAACGCGCAGTGAAATTGTACTGAAAGCCCTACACAAAGACTACATAAATAAAAAGGATGTGATCCGTGAATTTCATTATAGTTATAACTTAGCCATGTTGAACACCGCAAAAGTGCTCGTTCGAACATTTGATATTCTTTTCATTTCCAATGAATGTTATGTATTTGCTCAAGAGTATGCCCTGTCGGAAAAAAGGTTCTCCAGTTGTTAGATTTAATGAATGGGTGCCGTATTGTCCTCCTGAAATAGTAAATACTCCACAAGACACTTCATATTCTGTGGAGTTTAATCAAGATACCTGGCAGTTTGGCGTGATGCTCTATTTATGTCTAACTGGTGAGTCATATTTATGGCGTAACTAAATCCATACCTCTATATATATTCATTTCAAACCAAAAATGTTCATGATGAGGAAATCTTTCTTAAATTAAACACATACATTTGCAAAGTAAAGCCTTCCTTGGATGACGAAAACTGTTTAAGAGACAATGTCCCTATCATGTCAATTACTTGTGACAAATTGCGTTTTTGAAATGAGAAACTTATCAAGGCATAAATCAATTTCCTTTGTAGACTTATACATCTTTCCTTTTTTTTGTCATCTGAAAAATAGAGCTGCATGCATGAAGGACAAGTTGAAGAAATAAAACAAAAGCTCTACTACAATCTACAATACAATTATGCAACAGAATTCAGTTTTTTAGTCTAGTGAATGTTTTATTTTCACACATGGACACATGATCCTTTAACTTGACGTAATTCTTTTTGAAACCTCATAGAATAACACCGTATAATATATTATTCAAATATATATGTTT
>JAHZNC010003130.1:0-17102 GCA_027744095.1 Zhuqinia jingwanae
GGAGTAAATAAACATCTTGCTGTTTTGATGTAGTACTCCATGAACGTGAACACATACAATATTCATACGAGAGTCAACGAAAACAACGATATGTTAACCTGAGAACATATGAACATCACATATAATTCATATATTTGTGGAACTTATTAAATATTAGAATTAGAATTCCTATTTCAAAATTTGAGCGGGCTGTCAATTCCGAATAAGATACATATAAGTACATTGTTTTGCACTGCAAACTTGTCAGTACCGCTACAAGTGTGTGTATGCTAGACAGAAAACAATGGAGATGCATTTGTCAGTGAAAGTGAAAGTTATACTTTCACCCATGTGCTCTTGTTTTGATACGATGCGCTTTCAATGTGCAAGTGAGTAAACATTTGATATGCACGAGCTGTTCTACCCAGAGCATATTTATTTATGAACGGAGGATATAGTTTTCATCCAAGGACTCCCAAGCGTACAGATAATAATAATGTTTAGTGCACCACATGTGAAATAACAGAAAAATATTACAATTTATGGAATTCAGATAACGTACAGCATAAATTGGTTGTGCCTATACCTATGTAGGTAGAAAGTTAACTGGGTAGAATGTACGAAGGGGTATTTTGAGACGAACTAGAAATCGGAAATTTTGTAGTAATTGACAAGGTAGTTTACCTGACTTGAATGAATATGATAATCATACGACATGGCAATGTGTTTTACGTCAGAGAAAAGGGATTATTCTCACAACAAAAAGACGCTTGTCTGTTCATTTTTGAAAGCTTATTTTAAGGATTTTAATTACTAAAAGCGCTTTACCAAAAAAGTAAACTTTGAACAATAAATGCATTGTTGAGTTTATGTAGAATTCAGACCACGCACGGTGTTATGTAGGTATATATTATTTGCGGTTTACTTGCTGATTTAATAATTCTTCCTTGTTATTTTGTTCCAGGTTCAACATCCGTTTGGTTGACTGTGTCGTTCACAATCGAGCGGTATATAGCTGTTTGCCATCCGATGCGGGGAAAGGTAAAGACGAATGCCTAATAAACCGTTTGTATTGTGTTTTGAATGGATGTGAGCATGAATAAGGGAAAAGGATCAATAATGTCTTCAATCATGATATACCTATATATTTTTTCAATTTTGAGCCGTTAATGGTTCCTGTATGCATTCATACAAATATAATTTCAAGGGGTATTAGGAAATCATACAAAAGTTTGAGGATAGTTAAATAAAGAATTAGTTTTAAAGAGCTTCCGCCGATGGAATGGCAGCACAAGATAAAATATCAAAGCTCATAAAACATGGAAAACTTTTAAAGTATCATTAAATTTGTATGCTATGACTGGCTTTGTGTTAGTGATTTATAGAAGACAATTATGAAAAAGCTGCATTGGAAGTAAAGGACAAACTTGTTGGCGCATATTATTACACACAATCGAATGAGCACTTTATATTCCCAAGTTTCTCTAAGCTTAAAAGGTTTCCAAAACCATTTTCTTTACTAAGATTTAAAATGACAAAAAAGTTATGTCATTTAGAAATGGATGCTTGACATTTATTGACGGGTATCTTTTTTCAGTGACGACAGGTAAAAATAGAGTGGAAACGCCTTGCACCGCAGAAATGACAAAAGATGTTAGCTTATAGCAGTCGCAACTAGGCGGACGGCTATTTTATAGCAAGCTTGTAGTTCTGCTTCCCCTTTGTCGAAGCAATTCCAATACCTGTTTTCCGCCCTATTTATAAAATGTATTCCGGAGTCAGGAAAGCATATTATTATGCTACATAAATGCATTCTATTCCAAGAATTTAGTCTTAAACATTTTAAAAAAATACCTAGACACTAGAATACGGAGCACTATAAAATGAAATAGTAATCTTAAGGAATCGTGAGGAGATGGGGTGGCTTGCGATCATGTGTTGGTGTGCGTCAACGGTGCATTCAAATACGTGGAAGCGGTTTTTATTGAGTGAGAGTAAGTAAGAATGAATGTGTCGGCACAATCTTTCGGTTGAATGAAAAGTCTTTGATTTTACAAAATGGTGAGTGTTCTAGTAGTGTTAGACAAGAATCATAAATCATGTAGATAGACCACATAAATCACGACTCATTTGAAGTAAAAATATGTACTGTCATGTGGTGAAAAGGTAATGGAAGATACACTAGTGTGTGAAGGTACATAAGTAGAATATGTACAAATTATGTAAATAGACATATATGTGTATCTGCCTGCAGTAATTTCACCAAGGAATAAAATAGAGGTACTTTAAGCTTACGACAAATAAATACCTATATTACAATGAGTTTGAGATGAACGAATAATATTTGCGTCATGCAATGGTCTCCCAAATGGACAATTTATTTGAATAAATCACAATTTCCAGGAAAAACTTCTCCACAATACATTCATCTCTGCAGTACACTTAGGTATATTTATTCAGTATGAAAAATGAACATCCACTTGTGTGGGTGGAAAAGAGGTTTTATTAGAATGGTCAGGATTAGTATGCATTTACAGGAACCTTGTAAAATATGGAATCATGTTTGATGCAAAAAAAGACTGAATTGATCATGTGTGAAAGCTATTTAGTTAGAAACGGAGTTAATTTTAAGTTGCATTGTAGTGGTGGATTTTCAACTTACAGATTTATTGTACTGAAGAGAGAGCAATTCGTGTGGCTATCGCAGTGTATCTGCTCTGCTTCGCGGTGACATCCACAACACCTTTTGAATGGAGAGCTGCTGTTGTAGCCAATAAAACTGGACCATCGAATCAGACTGTGAGGAAGGAGTATAACAGCAAACGTTTGTTTTGCTTTATTTTGTACTTGTTAATGCTAATTTATGCATGTATTTAATTTGCATTTCAGATTTACACTTTGGAAATTACCGATTTGGGAATGAATGAAACTTACCGTTTGATCTACCACTGGTTTACAAGCATTTTGTTTATTCTTCTCCCGGTTGTCATTCTGGCAATATTCAATTTCTTTCTCATTCAAGCCGTTCGAAATTCTCGCCTTGCAAGGAAGGACATGACCAATCAACAAATATCTAGTGCGCGACAACTGCAGGTACATTGGATTTACTCAATAGATCACGTACCATCTGAGCCATCTCTGCGTACCATATATTTCATTTCTCTGTAGCATGCAAGTTCAGCCATGTATAAAAAAGGCGCATATGTATACCCTACTCGCTTTACTTATAATTAAAACTTATAACAAGCATGTCATTTTAGTTTACATAAGCAAGAGATACAATGGTGACATAAGTTTGAAGTTGATATAATGGCAATTCACTTAATGTACCAATAATACCAATTACTTCAATTTCCTATACATGGATCTACAAACATATATACATCAAGAGCCTAACACCAGGTAAGCCAAAAATGGATTAGTCGCATCAGCAAATATTTCTGTTGAGAATTGCGGTTTCGTTCCAAAAAAATATCTGATAAAAAATATTTTGCAATAGTAAACGACAAAACTGATATCGTGGAGAAACCTTGTGAAGATATGAGTTATTTATTATAAGCATGAGAGTAGATGTTGCTGACGATACGAATGCCAGTTCTGGTATGGCTTTGGATTTGCCAAGGACTTTCTCCCACTGCCATATCTTTGCATCATTGAGACTGGAATATGTAGAGAAATGGAATATTAATATATAAAGAACATGGTCTCTTGGAAAATTAAAGCTCTCCCATCCTAATGGCTCACTTCTCATTGCAAAAGATAATAGCGCAAACATCCTGTTCCTGTTCAATCATATATCCTGGAGTATTTATTAAACCAAGAAATATCCTGCTGGCATGTCATTAATTATGGTACTACGCCTTTCTGTTAAGATACCTTCATCCTTGATCAGTTGAAATATTTTTACTAATAATAAGATAGATAGATGTGTGCGTATTACATGAGAGAAGCAAGTAAAACCTGTAGTCATCAAATACGGTTGTTATTAACTAACTGTAAATGAAACGTGATAGGGATGTGGGAAGAAGCTCAAAAAATAAATGAGGATGACGCATACTCTTTTAGCATTTCCGCTGCTATTCTCGATCTATCGTCATTTATTATTATTTTCCCGAACGAAAGTGGAACAGCACACATACAATTTCCTAGAATGGCATACCAATCCACTTGGCGGAAATTTGTTAAGGCATTTGTTAGGGAAGTGAAATCTATGGATAGCGGACAGCGAGAATTTCGCACATGTTCCAAATATTTGCATGGAATAATACTCATAATTTCCTGCCTTAAAATAATATTGTTTTAGGACAAAGACTTGAATAGTGGAGAATTATAAACTGGCTGTGCCGCAAATAATATATATTTAGTTGAGTATAAATCTGTATAATAATATGCATCTCTCTTTTTCAAATATTTTCACAGACAATTCGCCAGGAGAACAGGATCACATTGACTCTCATCGTAGTCGTCATTGTATTTCTCATCTGCCAAATGCCAACTGCTCTTGTTCTCATTTACACCTCCATTCACAATGCGGAAGATGGTTCTGCCGAAGCAAACATATTACGTGGACTCGGAAACATTTTTAACCTGTTGGTTGCCATCAATGCGTCTTGCAACTTTCTCCTGTACACGGCTCTCAGTGACAAATACCGAAAGTACTTTTGTGCATTCTTCTTCTGTCGCCGGAGAAAAGCTCCTTCCAATCCGCGGCAGTTTGATGGCAATCCTTACGAACTGGATACAATGGATACCACACTAAGGTATGCTCTCAGTCCTTTACAAACTATTATGACCAAAAAATGACAAATGGAGAATCCCACCAATTGTAATAACAGTAATAAAAGTAATCGAATTAATCATAAAAAAAATATCAATGTGGATCGCAAAATTGAGGAGGATGATGATGATGCAAATTATTATCTAGATGATGGTACACACGTAGTTCAAGTTTCTACAGTTTTGGAAGCTCCCCATTCTAATAATTATCGGGAAACAAAATTTGCGGAATCTTACTCGTAATAATAACGGCGTATTTGAATTAGAGGATATGTTGTATCTACTTAATTGACGTGTAATATCACATTAATTATTTTAATTAATGTGCAGCAAACATCACGCAGTACTAGACCACCCGCATAAAATGTATTTAAAATAAGGATAAATATTTAAATTAAAACTATTATTACCACGAGCTCTCCTACACATGCCTATATCTATCATGGTTTTTTACATGCTAAAATATATCACCTACCTCATTTGCAATGACTGTTATATTATGGAATATTTTGTGCTGTGCTTTATAAGCAGGATGTATGTATAGATAGCCAATAATAATTGAACAATTTAAGTGGTTGGTTAGTTTGGTAATAATTGAAAGTAATCGTGAATCGTGCTCATAGGTATTTATAGATATTTATAAATGTATTCAATATGTCAAACGTATGTATTTTCACAATCACTATATTTGTAAATTATTTCATTGTCAGAAGTCACTGTATGATCAACGAGAATTCACTCAAATTATCAATTATCCGCACTTGATTTAGTAAATACTTCACTATCGTTCCTATTTAAGAAAAACCCTACCGACAGCAGCAGTATCAGTCTGTTGTATTTAGGCTTTGCGAATGCATTGCCATTCGTATTCTTTATATAACTTTGACCCATGTTTTTCATACTACTTGGATTGGTAGCAAATTTAACCTTTCTTCATTATTCCCAAGTATAAATAAATACCTCAAAGTATTTCATATTTAATAATTAGGTTATTATTATGAGTGATTTCCTCTCAATATAATCAAAACAAATGATTAATGCTTTATGGAATGAAAGAAAGTGACAGTGCTGGGTCATTTTGTGACTTTATTTCCAAATCTGTTTGCCTGTCTGTCTGTCTAGCAAATATGGGCAACCTAGCTATAAGCTATTCCCAAGAGGTTTTTACTATAAACTATTTGTCGCTTTTGATTTTCTCTTTCGAATTTATTTGGCAACATTGTAGATTATTTAAAAAATACATATACCACCAATATGTATCACATTATCATTTTAATTTATATCTCTCAACTTTGATAATATTAATTAATATACAAACATAACCTTTGAAACTAATATTTTTCTTGACGTTTTGTAAATTTGTTTGCCCTTATTCGTACACAATAAACTGACACTTAAAAACCTCCATTGGTTCACCTGATGGATTAAAGAAGGCCTTTTCATGGACTTGATGCTGCCATGTATGTGGTTTGGTTACCTATAATAGGAATATTTTGAAATAATAACACTTTTTTTTTATATTGTACTCATATTTTATGACTCTTCTTGTCTTGTTCATGAATCCATTTTGTACTGATGATGATGGCGTGTAGTGAACTATGCATTTGGCGAATGAGTGTGTAGTTTAGATTTCAATTTCAACTTTCCCCACATCAGTAGTTACGTTCATCATACCGTAGATGAATCCATGTTCACACAATACACAAAAGAAATATTTTTCATTATAATATGTGTGTATCCCTATTCTCCTGTGTATAAAAACATTATATATCCTTTGCTTTGTATATTTCCACGGGGTGTCGACCGTTTAGATGTGTTTTTTGGGCACGATCTCGAAATAGTAATAGTATACAATTTTTATACAATTTTCTGTAATATATCAGTGCACATCAGTTTATAACTTGTTTGTACTTAACGCAATCAGCCATGTGTCACTATTCATTATATGTGTTATCTTATTACATTTCAACTTTTTAACTGTTTGTTAGAATATAGTAAATCTCGGATGGTATCCAAAACTTTGACCTCGCACGCCTCGTATCTCATGAAATTATAAACGTGTTCTTTTCAAACTTTCCTAATAGTCATTATCATTATATTGGTCATGTGTTATATCATCATTAATTCTAGAAAATCTTACGTAATAATGCGTCATGTCCTCTAATGTTATGTTGACTTTTGACGTGGTTGTTACTTTCAAACAAAATCTTAATAAATGTTTTTGTGGACTCTATAGACAAAATACTAAATACATACAAAGACTTTTATTAAATTCATTCATGTGTCGTTTTTTAAAGATGATCTATTTTTCAGTGTGTAATGTTTATTACAAGTTTAGTTATTATTGGTTTTTTTCTTCTTCTCTTTTTGCCCAATAAACTCACTTTTTTTAACACTAAAGCTTGCACACAAAACACTAGTAATAATAATAGAACACACACAACTTTAGTTGAAGCAAAATTTGATAGCATACAAGCACGTAGACATAAACACATACAAAACAACGTACCACATGTCACATTGCCTTATAATATGACATTATCACATAAACCCTACTGCCTGCTTTTGTCCCTCTCTTTCGTCCAAGCGAAAGAGAAAAGTTCAACGTGCTGGAAAAAGGACTTTTGCTCATTTGACTTGACATCATGACATCAACCTCATCTGTGTGTGAGTTCGTGTTTAGATAGTAATTTTTGTGTCAAAGCACTTTTTTCGTAGACTTACCACCAGAACCCAAGTAATTCATATACCCGTCTTTTTGTATTATTTTTGTTATCCTTTGTTCTGTACACAACACACAAAAAAATCATTTCCCTTACGTAATTAATTATCTTTATCTTGTTGCACCATACGTAGGTATTTACCATTGTCATGTTGTAACATTATTGTATGTGTCCTGTTTAATATATCTTAACTTCCGTATTTGATGTGTGACTGATGCGTGAGAGTGACACGATGATGAGCTGTTACCAAAATGACTTGACTTCGTCACTTCTCTTGTCAACCCTTTGTGTTTTTACACCGACTGTGGGAGCAGTACGAAGGAAAGACAAAAGTGAAAATTTATTTGATATTTCCCCCAAATAATTTGTTTACACAATTTTTAATCATTATGCTGCATGTGTGCATGTCCCCTCAGGTTTATATTCCGGCTATGACACAATACGTTTAGCAAATATTTGTTATTGCTGTTGTATGATGTATTTCATGCATGCTGCAATGAACATTGCGAACACTGCACGTTACATATTTGTAATCTAGTGACTTGCATGCAAGCATGCTTCCGTAATGAAGGACATGCAACATATGAGTTTCTCACTTTCACTTGCTTTCACTTTTTCTGCTTGTGGTACCCACATAAGAATATCGCTTACAGTAAAGGACCTTGTCTTTTACCGAATGGCATGTCATTTTTTTTAAACACGTAAATACTTTAGAAAAACCTTTCATGTCAGGAGAAAGGGTTACATTTTTTGTGAGGCCGTCTCTCACACAATTTTTATTGAAGGTTCTCAGAATAGTTTACGATTATTACTTCTTCCTATTCGCATTTACTCTCTAAATCTGTGTGTTATAAAATATATATTGGTAGTATAATTCGAGTTGTTCCAGTTTTTGTGACTGCAACGTAAAATGTCCTCATCAAAGTGACGATGAAGGCCATGCAATTTGTATATTATATGTAAGAATGGATGTCACCGAGAAAACAAATCTGCTATAGACTGCAGAAAAAAATAAGCAATGAAAAGAGAGTGAACCTAACGTGCTTAAATAAATTAACTCTCAATTTGGCTGCGCTTGTATTGATGTGACTAGTGTTATTATAGCTGCTCTGCATATATGTATATATAACGTGTCCACGTGTATTAATAAACTAACGGTTTCGCTCAAGGTAAAAGTAACAACAACAGCAACGGCGAAAAAAAACACAAATCGTGACTTGTATTTTATCGCTGCTGAAAAAAAGTGTAAAGTTTTTATGGCTATACTAACCAACTGGTGACGATGAGTAATTTTTAACAAAAATAAATAAAAATAACCGTAATAATAATGTGTGCAAGCTAACAAGCTGTTGAAGTCAATGCGATTTTTATGTGCCATATAATAACAACAAGTGAATGTCTATAAACATGTATCGCTTTTATGAAAAAAAGAGTATTTTTTTATAGAAACGGAATAAACCATTTTCCTTTAGTGGAATAATAGTACCGTGTGAATATGATGTAGGCATATATAAAGTGATAATCATTTATTTTCTCCCTCTAGCTTGTCCAGAGGAACATCTCTCAGAGTGGATTTACATTCAGTGGGGAACAACAGAAGAAGTTCATATGCAACAACAGCAGCAGCTTCAAATGGGGCAGCAGCCCTCCGGCGTACCCACACTTGTAACCAAACGAATGGAGTACGGAATAACAATAACCATAACCGTGTACTCCCTCAAACTGGAGGAAATGTACGAAAGAATATTCACATTAGCATGAAAGATCCAACAATTCCTCTGATTCAAGTGGATCAAGTTTAAAGAAAAGGAGGAAATGTTTGACATTAAGCTGGAAATGTACATCATCCATCGCTTTCTCCACCCCATCTCAAGTCATTTCTTGTAAGGTTTTGTAAGAAACATTTT
This sequence comes from Zhuqinia jingwanae, assembly GCA_027744095.1. Taxonomy (NCBI): domain Eukaryota; kingdom Metazoa; phylum Arthropoda; class Collembola; order Entomobryomorpha; family Paronellidae; genus Zhuqinia; species Zhuqinia jingwanae. The sequence continues at coordinate 9,386 of JAHZNC010003130.1, forward strand.
TAGCAAATGGTGAAGAGTTATTGGCAGATTTTCTAAGTTTTTGTGTTTAGATTAAGAGCATCTTTATGATTCCAAGCAAGTGTATTCAATGAAAAATTACAAGTCAAGTTTAATTACATAAATCTGCACTATATAAAAATACATGTTGTAATTCGATATGAATATGCGAGGGAAAACCTCATCACTTCACGGGCCATATATACATACTATTGAATATTATGCTGTTCTTTCAAACTAAGGTTAATGTATAGGTCTTTACAGTTTAATGCGGATGGATATGCTAGCATATGCTACTCTTGATTTACCAAAATGAACAAATAATGAAAAGTTACCTGTTCTTACCTATTAAGAAAATAAATTTAACGGAATTCAGAGTTTAAGTGTGGATATGTCACACACAAGCACATATTATGATATGTAGGTATTACAAACATGCATAGGTATAGGCGTATGGTGAGGTGTCATTTTTAAAAGTTTTTATTTTAGAATATGATTTTGATTAAGATTATGCACGTCACAATTTTTGCAGAAACCTGCTCCACATAATATACAGTATGTCAATAAGCATAGCTATAGTTTTTGTCTAAATCTAACGAGATTAAATATATATGTACATTGCGTAGCCAGGTATATGAATTTACGAAAGGAAAATGCTTCTCGTGTGCGTATGAATCAATCAACTTTAATCAAGAAAATACTAGATTAGCTGATAAAAGTGCTCCTCAGCCAAATGAATTTTCTTCCGTGGGAATGATGCCACAGTTATAAGTATGGTTTCTCAGAAGGGATAAAAATGAAAACCGTTTGAAATTCAGTTAATCAACCGCGTTTTCATACATTGTGTATTATATTGTAAATAAATAATTAAAATTGTTAAATTACATTGTAGTATAGATATGCATAGTTAGTATACTAGTAGAAACTTTACTTTATATGCATGGCCAATTTCTATCCGAGTAAAATTGTCATTAGTCCTATACCCACCTTGTCATTATAGTCATATCCATATCCTATAGCATGTACATAAATACCTACATACATACATACATACCTATAAATATATATCATGGCATAAAAGCATAATCAAATGTAAAAAGTAAGGTATAAAATTTTACATCGTTCTATATGACATGTACTTATCATCACACATCTCTTAGAATGTAATTGGACTGAGATTAATTATATAAATAGAAGCACTGAATATTATTTTGTGTGGAAGCTCCGTGCAAGGTTATCTCGTCTAAAGATACATGTGTAAATACCCTCTAGATCCAATGTGTTGGAAATAACAGTTTAATCGAGCTCGTTGAAGAAGTGGTGCATTAAAATTGTGCAAAACTACAAATTTTTAATGCTCTGTATAAATTTAAGTCCCTTTTCGATGTAAACGATACATTATAGGAATGTAATATTTTTGAATTTCCCCATAACATATTAAACTGTTGACTGCGTGTGAAAGTATGCATTACTTATTTTAATTTTGCAAAGCGTTTGAGTGTGCAGTTGGTTTATTTATGTATATTTCGTATAATAATTTTACGATATAAAATAATGTCCAGCTAAAATTGAAAGAAAAGTTCAAAAATATATAGGTATGTAAGAAAATCAGGAATGTGTGTGATATCAATATTGTAAATTGTTGTAGTACCTATACTCTTCCCATGCTATTATAATCCCTCGAATGATTTTATTAGGATTGCATATCAATTTCCTGTCGTTTTGGTATTGTTTATATTTAATGAAAAAATTAATAAGCACATTTTGTATTTTGCACTTCACTTCATTACACATGCATTTTTGTAATTGTAACTAAATGTTTTATAAAATATATAGCAAATTCGTAAAACAAAATTGTTGTCAGTAAACAGAGCAGCTATTGTGTATCTGATGTTATATGGGATAATTTTGCTATTGATATTTTTCATAAATATATACCTTTGGACGGACAGGTAAAAACATGATTTGATTTTTTTTAAATTTAATTTAAATTGATAGTAATTATTTGAATGAGCGTATGAAATTGTAAAACTCATTGAAATGTATTTTTAATTTGAAAGAATTGGGAATAAAAGCCTATTATGTGATAATTTACACAGTTTGTCGACAGATTATAGTTGGACAGCCATTCAAAAACTGAATGCTTGCCCTGAATTTGCAAATGTGCATTCACTATCCAACAAACACTCGAAGAAATTGCATTATTCTACCCCAAACGGGCATATGTCATGTGTCATGTTTCAATCACAAAAAAGCTCAGTGACCCCCGCTGGGCTTTGGGATAAATTGGGATACTAAAACCTTTTACTGTAATGAAAAGCTTATTTTGTATCTGTTATGGCGTAAATTCTTTAGCTTTTTGTGCTTGTTCTGGTGCATATATATATATAATTGAAAGTCGTAGATTGGGGCCCAATTGGAATTCGTATCACAGGAGTCGGATAGTCGTTGGCAAAATACTTTGGATTAATCAAAGAGGATCGTAATCATAAAGGTAAAAGCATAACGAATGATTACATGCTAGTATATATATGCATGTATGTGTATGTGTATAGGTATAGGTAAACATAATACATTATATAAATGTTACATACCTTCAAAATTACTAAATTGCTCTGAACAAATGGATCGAAACATGTAAAAATTCTTAGTATTTAAGAATTAGTCATACTGTACCCGTATCTACCAAAAAACCAATTTCAATGTTCTCAGAATCGCACGGGAAAAGCAAAATGTTCTACAAGATATTCTTTCATTTCCTTGATAATGTAATATAGCTCCCACCCCCACTTTGCCACGTGCTAGGATTTTGTAGATTTATTTGCACGTTTTCAAGCATGATGAGATCTACTAGTATGCATGCATACACATTCGAACAATTCGAAAAAGACTGGGCTCCTATTTGTCTATTATAGGTGTGCACTCTGCACATGCTACAACTACCTTGTTATAAAAACACACAAGATCCCATGAATTTAATTACAGTACTCGCAATACGCTCGACTTTCTCAGAAACAACAATATTTTTTAGCTGTACATTCATCTAGGATATGTATTAAATTAAGTATATGTCAGTTTGACCAGCGTTGTACTCAAAAAGACAGCCTAGAAACATAAAATAGTCAACGAGTGACTTCATCTTATTTTCACTACCAGACACGTGTACATATGTGCATACGTTAAATGCACATTTCTTATATATTATGTACCTATGTACATATAGATTGACTTTTCCTCCTTGTAGTACACCTAGAATTTTGAACGTCTGCCTTTGACTAGCGACTTGTGAATGTCAGAAAAACATGTACGGTGCAGAGAGACTGCTCTTCAAACCAGACAACAATATTGTTTGAATCGAATATGGTATAAGCTTTAACTAACCAACATGAATGCTATATTTGGACGCGAGCCACGAAACCTCCTTGTAGAACAGGAACCGGCGTGGTGTCCAAAAATCTTTGAATTATTTTTATGATGTGTCCAAATTATATGAGTGTAGTACTCTATATTGCGTCTTTCGGTTTAATCCAAACCTAAATATGAAAATGCCTTATTGGTACTAATGTTATGTTAACATACATAATGTGGTTATAAAATACATACATAAATACTAGTAAATAGAAAACCGGAGATTAGAAATTTCCCACAGTATCGCAAATTCGCAAAGCAGCATATACTGGAGGGATATTTTATTACATATTTTGTAAGAAAATCTACCATTCTGAATGCGATATAGTATTGGGCAACCGATTAAACAAAAATATTACAGGAAGAGGAAGATATGTTTCATATGCGTAGGGTTTGGCTAGACTATTGCTGAATCAGTTTGGATGGACATACGTTATTTTGTACTGATATAGTTATAGACGATAGCATAGCATAAACCGATAAAGCCCATTTACTGGGATATCCAGGAAAAACTCAAAGTCGATATATTTTCCGACATTGAATTTTTGTTGCGGGGATGTCTGGAATAATAGTTGAGGTATAAAAAGAATTTTATCAAATGCAATAATGTATGTCCTTTTCGATTTTGATAATACGTTGAAAAGCTCCATATTTTATGCACCACATACATACGTGGGTGTTTGAGCGGCACCTAGTACATAGGTTTATAAACCAGTCTAATATTCCCTTAATGCATGTCAAGTCACGCATATGGAGATCTAGAATATATTATACACTTTTATAATATAGGAAAAGTAATAATGTTGAAGTGAATCCAGTTGGTGGGGGTGACAGTGCATTCCGCCACGCCATATTTTTTTTCAAGCAAGTCCACAACCTTGGGAAGCTTTCAGAATCACACTTTCACTTCAAAGCAAGCTCTTAACACTTCCGAGTATTTTTTACTCCCCCAAAGACAGGAGACACACCTGGAGTAACAACCAACCATTACTTGTGGTACGTGGGATTACAACATGGAGGAACATGTCAACTACATTTCCCAGTCATGTCAGACAACAAAAGCAGATGTTGAAAGTTTGATGCAAATCTGAGCAATTCGGTTAGAGGTACCCTTCTTTGTCTACTCTACGTGAGCACGTGTACATCTACTAACTAAAATTGAGAAAGAAAAGAAGAGTAAAAGTTTTCTCAGGCTTAAAACTAGTCATGTAATTTTTCTTTTAGTTGGCACCCCTAAGCGCGTCAAAGGGTTTATTTGAATTTGGATCTCTTATTATAACTGCACACACTTGGAATAGTTGGGATCACGGAATATTTTTCGCTTTCATGATCTGCATGTTAAAAAAGTAAAGTTTCAACTAATATAATATGTAATAGCAGCCTGCATCTTTATCCCAAATATTTCAACTAAAAATGTGAATGCTATCACAATTTAATTTTCAAACAAATACAAATGTTGCTCTCCATAATACTATTACTACTATATACATGCCTATTGCCTATATATATGATGGATACGACACATTTTTCTTGTCATTCCAAAATAGATACCTTAGCTAAAGTAAACCTGGCGAAGAAAGATAAAAATTTAAAAGAAGAACGTGTGAGATGGGTTTGAAATGCGGAATCTCACACGAATCCATGCAAATAAGTTGTTCCGAAATCATATAATTTGCACTTTGTTTTACTTGTAAAAGTCACATTGCCAAAGACCTTGTCATAAGTAAACATTCTTTATTTTTGTCTTGGATTTCTTGAAATGTGGGTTTCATCTTCCTTTGCCATCATCATCCTTCCTCTGATGCACGCCCAAGTCATCGTCGTTATCATTTAAAATTTTGCATGAATGAACGAACATAATTATAAAGAAATCATCATAAATACTCGTAAACTGAATTAGTAGCATAGTATGTTGTGTGTATATGTATGGTTTGCTTATACACAGAAGGTATTTAAACTTTTTTTAATGTTAATCATTAGACAAAGTGCAGCCGCTGTTTCCACTTCCCTTTCTCATCGTCACCTCGTCATCTCTGTAGTCTTTGTACATGAACTGAACTTAACTTTAGTATATATCATTCAGCAGTTATGTGTTTAGCTGTCGTACACACACGCAGCACTATATTGCCTGCTTGTGATATATGATTACCTATATTGTGCATGTAGTTTTATGCTCTACCTCTATAACTTCACGACCAAAAAAAAATGTTGGCTCGTGGATATCTTTTCGGAAGGAGTAAAACCGTAATTTTACCACTTGGATTGATTAGGAAAAGGATGATGGTATTGACGGTGTGGCCTGGCTGTTGATGTAAATAAATTCTGGCAAGCGCATATTGCAGTTTAGTAATGTTGTCATGTTGTTTGTTCTTTCAAATGTTTGTGATGTTCACTGCTCTTACAACTTTACCGCAAGAGAGCTTAAACTGCAGATAAACATGTACTTTCTCAAATTTATCACAGGAGGTTTACATAAAAAAAGTATATTGTTTTTTTTTTCTTTTTAATATTATATAATAAAAAATTACTTTTATTATTATTGCCATTACAGTGTGGATTTTAGCTATTATTATGTTATTATGTGCTTAAGTTGTAGCATATAGCGCACAAAACGTACCACTAACAAGCATGCATTATGAAAAAAGTTGGGGCTGGTGCCAACAATTGTGTGAAATTTAAGAGGAACGGTAGAAGAAAAAAAAACTGCTCCTGATTTTCTTAACCTTTCTCAGAGATATTGAATAATTCAGTTGATGAAACCATGTTCAAAATGAAGGTTGGAACGGTGAATGGAACGATCAACTTGTCTTTTATGTTTCTTGTCTTGAACTTCAAAAGGTGGCTTTGTGACAAATATCTCGGAGCTACATAAATAATATTCGCATGTATCATGTGTTAAAATTTTAACTAAGTTTATATCAGTTCCATGTGTGTGTAGACATAAAAACGCAGTTTCTTTACTCCGGTCGTGGGTGCCACAAGCCAACCCGAACTAATTCGTTTTTGAAAAAATAAAAAAAACATATTCCAAGGTTTACTATAAAAAGTGCATGTGCCTTATTCTCCATACACTCAGGATGTATGTTGGAAATAAGTAACATTTCGTAACATTTTATGTTTTCTGAAAAAGTATTTCGTTCTTTGTTGTGTGTTGTGTGGATAAACTGTTGAGACTCTTCCTCCACATCATATCCATGATGATATAGAGAAGAAATTCTTTGAAATTTTCAGTGCTAAAAATCTTTAGTGAATCTTGTAAAAAGTCGTATTTTGGAAGTTTAAGAACAATCAAAATTATTATAATTCAATTCAATAATTATGGAATATGATGGGTTTTGTGTCTCTTTGTGCATATACTTGGATAACAACACCATTCTGACCCTGTACCAGTGATAAGTAATTTATAATATTTTTAACCTATGGTCGCTACTGCAGTAGATTGGATAATACTACAGGAACTTTTACTGAAGATTTATAAACCGAATTCCAAGAATTTCAAAGAAAACCCAAATCTATTACGTAGTAAAAACCGATAAGTTGAATAATATAATTTACGGTGGGGAAGTACGCACTTTTATGTACGAATTAAAACACACAACAAATAAAAATACGAATTTTTTCCCATGTTTTATTAAATACCTCAATCTCAATGAGGTGAAGTTTTCTTACGTATTGCGTATGTATAATTTACAAGATGTGAGGGACGAAAATAAAATGGAACATAATTTGGCACAAAACTGACAAATTTTAAGTAGTAATCCATAAAAAATCTATACTGATTCTTGATTTTTAAGAAAATTAACAAAGTCTTCAGAAATCAAATATTTTTTTCTAAGAAAAATGAAGTTCAAAGTGTGTGTTTGCATCTTGTATGGTGTAGAAAATTCCAAAATCTTGACTTCAAAATAAAATAACTCGCGACTTGGCTGAAAGTGAAACGTGTGAAATTAGCAGAGCTTGTGGGACTATGGAGTGTTGTATTGCGTGATAAGTAAAAGTGGTAGAAATTCATCAAACCACGTACGTGCACCATAATGGAAACTCCCTCTGCTCCTGAACTGTTGAACAGCACGCTAGGAGCACTCCTCCAAGATCACAGTAATCATCCTTTTAATGATACTTCTTGGGGAGCTTTATTTAAAAGTAATGACGTCATTGTAAATGAGAAAGGGGCATTTCCAGAGTGGAACAGTGGTTTCAAGAGTGCCAACGATTCTTATCCTAGTCATGTAGATGATTTTTCGGTCAACTCATGGCATGTGTAAGAAAATATAAAATGTCATACTCAAGTATATAACTAGCGTTGTCTTTA
>JAHZNC010003131.1:0-13000 GCA_027744095.1 Zhuqinia jingwanae
GCGTAGGTATGCTAAATTGCTTTGCTTGAAATTTGTGTGCAGGTATGCGGACAAGAATTCTTCAAAGGGGAAAATTTTGGAAAATGCTTTTCGGAAAGGGGATGCCTGGTTTAGATCTGGGGATATTCTTACCAGAGATATTTTGGGATACTTTTACTTTAAAGGTGGGTACATGTAACTTGTAGGGTTCAATTTGTGATGCAATGATGATTATTATTATATTATTATGACCATAGACTATGACTAATATGATTATAATGGGCAGCAAAAAGGATACACTTATCTTATCACACATCAATGTTTGTTTTTTTGGTTACAATGTAAATGTTTGTTTAACAGGGAAACACTTCTTTGCTTCTTTATTTATATCATCAAAGAACGTTTATCACGAATTAAACGTTGCCGTGAGCTTAGAAAAAAAATGAATAAAGCAAAGCAATGTTGATTAAAAATGGTTGCACAATTTTCAGTAATAATGAGTTAATATTTTACTAAATGCGCATAATGCTATGTTTAACAGGCGCAGAGGGCCGTGCTGGAATGGCAGCAATAGCAGATCCAGACGAATCTCTAGATTTGGATGTTCTTGCTCAAGGAATCTCGAAGGCTTTGCCAGCTTACGCCCGACCTTTGTTCGTAAGAACATTGCACCAAATTGAGAAAACAGGTACAATTTTTATAAAAATGTGCACAACAACGGAGGGGTTATATAATCGTAAATGCACGTGTTAAACTAAAAAATGCTTTTAATTGGATGTCTTACGGTTTCTTTTAAATATTTTGACAGGTACTTACAAGTTACAAAAGTTGGAATACCAAAAACAAGGCTTTGATGTTACCGAAATCCCCGATAAAGTTTTCCTTCTTCAAGGAAGTAAATACACCTTACTAACTTCTAGTCTTTACAACGAAATTCTTGATGGAAAAATCAAGTTTTAGATCAATTTACTTTTTAGGTTTTTTTGTTTTCAAAATGTTTATCATTTTTTTTTTCAAATTGATCACCAAACTTTATGCCATAAATGATTGATATTATGATTTACTACGTGCTTAATTTATTTATAATAATATTTAATGTTTGTACATTTATTTATTATCAAAAATATAATATACGATTATGCTAAATATTTTACTTTTAAGAGAAACTAAAAAATCCACATTTCGGTCTTATTTTCATTTCAGTCATTCGTAAACTTTCTTTCATGCCTGTCCAAGAATTCCACCGAATGCCACTTAAAGCGTCCTTACGCAAAAAGCCGTCATTTTGAAAATATTTCCCAGTTTAGATTGGACTATCAAGTATAATAAATTGTATACAAGTCAAGAAATCGAAATTAGCATTTTTCAGCTCCTTTGATCCATAACTGAAATACTTACCCTGAGGCAATCGCCAAACCACCTGCGGTGAAACATGAAAAAAGAAGATTTATTTTAGCCGTCCACACACAACATAAATGATTACTTAAATCTAAAAATCTGCTACATTAGCATACCATCCTCCTCCATAAATTTGAGCACAGTTGCTGTTCAACTCGCCCCAGTTATCGTCATTGTCTTTATCATACGTAGAAAAACTGTTTTTTGTGGTGATACAGAAACGAGTCTTCTAAATGATATGCAAAAGTTACAGTAAAATTAATAGGCACAGGTTTAAATACATGTTTTAGCTTGTCAGTCATCAGCATATTAAATAAAAAGAAATCACCTGCAGTTCCCGAATGAGCCTCCACATGTAATCTATAAAAGTCCAAGCTACTCGCCACATGAAATTTTTCATACAAAGCGTAACGGCTCTCCCCTTCCCAATTAGTCATATTGATCAATAGTTCGTAAGGACATTGCCTTGTAAGCCCCCTTAAATTTTCAAGTCCTGAAAAATAAATATCTCGCTTATTAATAGAGTCACTCAATATATATAGCCAATATACGTATGTAGGTATCATTAACACTAGGAGTATATGCTCCACGTGTTCACATTTTATCGGATACAGAGGAAGAGAAAGTCTACAGAATCAATTGAATTCAAAGAAGTTGAATTATAATCGCAAGTGTACCAAACCAGTAGTCTACCGACACATTCCCAAATCCGTTTTCATAATCTTCCCACGTTCGGTTGAAACTAATTTGGCGAGAAGTGCCATACGGACCAAAGCCCCGACGCTGAATTACCGTCCAGCCTCCTCCATCGACGTCCATGTCACAGTAAACCTAATAAAAGGACGTAGTAAATGTACCACACACGCACACAAACATCAGAACAAAACTTTTATTTTCCAATTTATTGGAACTATCTCGACCAAAACGTGCATATTTATTTATAGGTATGTAGGTAATATACATTCCTTTCATACTTCGACTCCAGGCTTGCTTACACCCAACGGCGAGATAGTGTACACTCCACTGGAGTTTTTTCCTCCATCACGTAAATCCAAACAGTTTTGTTTTTTCGCAATGCGGTCGTGCACATCTCCAATCTAAATGGATGGACGCCAACAAAAGAAACAAACTTTTAAAGGAAACAAAGCACCAATTAGATAGTTTTGTTTATTTTTTTTTACAAAAGTACTCTAGACAATAAAAGGCGCATTAGCAATTCATAATATTTATTGTATTTTTGTAACATAATGTGAATGAATGGGTGGGTAAAAAAATGCAAATTTTATCGACATTTAACCATCATGTAAAGCATGATTTACCATAAATGCTGATGAGTAAGATAATTGAATGAGTTGGAGTAATGTGTCAAGTTGTCTTTTGGAGTGCATTTGCTGACTCTCTTTGATGTATTGCGTGTCTGCAAATACGTCTTTGACAAACTTCATATCCGACACAGCTCCTTTTATCATGCCCAATTGAGATACAACTCCTTGAATAGCTTTCACATCATGCTGCAAACCTTGCAGCATTGTGAGTTCTTGGTAAATGTTGGCTTGAGTAGTATTTAGTTCCGTTGAAAGCCTTCTAAAGTTTGCTTCAAGAAACTGCCGGAGCATTTGCCCTAAAACTACAGCTGCCCTGAAAGTGTACAAAAGGACAAATAATTATGGCTTGAGTAGTATTTAGTTCCGTTGAAAGCCTTCTAAAGTTTGCTTCAAGAAACTGCCGGAGCATTTGCCCTAAAACTACAGCTGCCCTGAAAGTGTACAAAAGGACAAATAATAATTATTATATGATGATGACTCAACTAGAGAATAAACGTAGTTTCACGGTGCGTGAATTTTATGCAAATGTTCCAAAATGCCCAGCTAAATGTTTGTATATTTTTGTAAGGAACGAAATGTGTTCATATTTACTGGCACAAAATGAATTTAAAAACACCTTTACATGCGTCATTCTTTGTGATGTCTCTTTCTTTTACAACTTTACTTTGATGTTTTCGTTATGAGTCACTGGGCCACAACTCTTTTTCGTCAACTACTTTTTTGTAATGCAAGTGCAAGCAGTAGATTCTATATTGAGTACGTACGTTTCTTTTGATGGTGATGATGACTGGTGTAGCGCCTGTCGTTCTTGTTTATTTCTGTCTTGTGATGTTGTTGAAAAAGAAACAGCTCCTCCCCCATCTCCACTAAATGTAGCAGCATCTTCTGTTGGGAAAGTTTGTACAATTTTTGAAAAGTAAGTAAGGATGAGAAGCACTGAAACAAAGTTCTGGATAATAGCATGTTGTTGAAAAAGAAACAGCTCCTCCCCCATCTCCACTAAATGTAGCAGCATCTTCTGTTGGGAAAGTTTGTACAATTTTTGAAAAGTAAGTAAGGATGAGAAGCACTGAAACAAACTGGATAATAGCTTTCATTTTGAAGGATGATGCTCTTATTATTATATATATACTGTACTTAGTTCTTCAAAAAGTCTGTTTGAGCAGCTCTTGTAAAATTTGTGCCTCTCCTGGCTAACTTTTTGTATATAGAGAGCACGCTCCTCTTATTAATAACAAAAGCACCTTTCAATTGTGTCTATTACTTTTTGTATCATCATTATCATTTTATGTACCTGAGGATGGTTTGATAATACCATTTAGCATAATATTTTACTTTACTGCCGCTGGTTCTCAATCCCATTTTTGCTGCAGCAGTTCTTTTCAAACGATGGATCTTTATGCTTTATGAATTCATCATGATCATGAATCACATACAAAAAACACGATCATGTTTCGCCTAATCATACACATTATAAGCACGTTACATACGAGATAGTAATGTAGTGGTAAAGTGTAAAAACAACTCCTTTTCGGAAATGCTTCATCCGTGCTTCCGGGTTTGTGAAGGTTACGATTTACGAATAAGCAGGTTCCTTTGCAAACTTTCTACTACTCTCTTTTCATAACAGCATACGTAATACTTCTAGGAGGGCACTCAACTCTTTTTTCCCTCTGACGGAATAAATAAGCGGTAAAAAAAATATGAGGAGCGAACACAGTATGCATAAAATTAGCGTATGAGGATGAACGAGCAATGAAATGGAATTTAGGTAAATGTATAAGTGAATACAAAAGAACACAAGTGCTATTAAACAAAACAAACTATTTTTAATCAATTCTAAAAATTAGGTCTCATAAAAGAACTTATGCCCGGCAAATGTGCTAAAAATAACGCATTCTCTAGTCACTAGTAAAATCCATGATGAATGAACAATTTTTGTTTGTTTGCACTTATTTCTTCGTATACCTACTTACAGTCATTACTTTTTATAATGATGCGATGTTCGCCTATATCAAACAAACTAATTTTGTTCATGTTTTACATCAATTAGGAAGTTATTAAACGTTATATATTTTTTTCAACTTGTGTCTTTTATTCCACATAAATTATGCAGAATTAATTAATTTATACTTGGTAATTAATTCCTCCCAATAATGCGTGGCATAGGGTAAGTACTTGTAAAAAATTAAACTTGAGACATGGTACCAATGGAATAAACTTCATACTAAAAATGTCTCTCCGAAATCCACAAAAACATTTTTTTAAAGCCATCATGGTGAAAATGATTGTACATGGAAATACGAGTAGGAAATATAATATTGTGCTGGACTTGGTAAACGCCTTTGTATTTTCTTTAAAACCTCTAACTTGTTACATTGTACATGTAATAAATTAGATGAAAATTAAAACCAAAGACTCACAATCATTAAAAGTATAGCGGAAGTAACTTTTTAATTTTACGTTGGCTGTCTGTATTCCCTTTTCTCAGGTAAAAAGATTTTTCAAGCTAGTCAGACATATAATATGAATTATGAATAGGAATTTTTCTTCTATCTTTATAAAAGACTGCCTTGAAGCCAAAGGATTTTTTATTAGGATATTTAATTTCCATGTACCTAATTTCAATTGTCTAAAAATGTTAATCATTTGTGAGGTCCGGGAAAAAAGGTTTCCAGCATGAAAAGTTGCTCTTCAACAAAAGATTACTCACATTAAGACTTCAGTTCAGACCGTCTACTGCGACTTGTGTATAAGCAAGAGATGCGACTTCTTTAGATCCTTTTATATAAAATATTTTGACTCTGAATAAGATAAGTAGCTAAGTATAAAACTTTTTGGATAAAAATTATATTTTCATGAGATAACTTAATGTGAAAAAAAACGCAAAATAAATTTAATTAATCTTAAATCAAACAAAAATAAGATTACATAAACGATGCAAGCATATGGGAAATTCCCATTGGGAATAGTAAAGTAGTGGAAGCACTTGTGTTACCCACATTTAAAACGATTGATTATGATGATTATGAGTATTTATTGCCAATATAAAGTAGGCAACAGACAGGGGACAGGTACAAATAATCATCGAAACAACCAGTTTTCTGGTCATCATCATCTGTAGTTGTGAACGCGCCTAAAATTTATAATACAGCAACAGCATAAATCAATAAGTACATAGCTTCCACAACGTTAGCTCCAGCATCATAGACGCAGTCCAGACAGATACTACGAAACTTTTTTTTAAAGTTGTCAGTCGCACCCATCTACCTATCTCTCTATCAAACTTGTCTGAACATACAAACTTGCCTAATTGAAAGAGTTGATATTTTTTCGTTTTTTGTCTTCTCCTTCCATACCTTCCAGTGCTCCAATAATCCAATGGGATAACCTACNTCAAACTTGTCTGAACATACAAACTTGCCTAATTGAAAGAGTTGATATTTTTTCGTTTTTTGTCTTCTCCTTCCATACCTTCCAGTGCTCCAATAATCCAATGGGATAACCTACATGGCTAGTGTACTAAAACTAATGCTACAAATGACAAAAACTACTAAAATAAATTACAAGGTCTAAAAGAGAGTAAGTCCTCTTCACAATGCCGCGTTATGTTTTGCTAGGAACACAACGGTGTGTGATGTGTGTAGGTAGGTAGCCCTAATTAGCATGTATTAGAAACCTTAACATTTCAATAGGTAGACTGATTGGCTTTTATTCTGCTACGATGTTGCTCTATATAATTACTACATGATCGTCCTTATATACATATCATTGCAGATAGACTTATCCTATAGAAAAAACGTAGGTACCTATGTCGAACTTGCGCCGCTAACAAGGTGAGCTTATTTAATGGCAATGTGTTAAATTGGCCAAAACAAAAGAGACGTATGGGGATTTTCATGATTGACAATAAATTTGCTAATTCATGCCTTGTGTAATGTAGGTGCTTATTCTACCAGCAGCACAAAACCTTTTGTTCATGTACTTTTGACTTTGATCATGGCCATCATCATCGAAAATTGAACTATATATCTTATTATGCAATTGGAAATAGGATTAGGCATCTTACTATATTTATGTACAAGTATTTATAAGCATTCTTAATAAGAGCATGCACATTCTTGTGTTTTTTATTGTTAGGTCTAATTTACTTGTATAATATGTATGTGGTTTGTTTTGCATGGAAATACATACATGGCATGATGTACATCAATTTTAGGAAAACCTAAACCAAAATATTGTCCATAGTTCATGTCCGTTACGTAATGGGTTTCTGTTCACCAAAATATATTCTTACGTCGAGAGCAATGTTTTTATAGTAAAAATTGAGTTTATTGCCTTAGTCATAAAACTATTGACGAGTGTGTTTGACTAGCACTTCCGCGAAGAGTAAAGATGAAGTGCAGGATCCAGCCTACGCAAAGGGGACAATACTCTCAATTCGTCCCTGTTCTGTTTTTCGGGGTACTAGGATTCAACTTTTCTTGTGCACTTCCCGTTGAGAACAATGGCTTTTCCAGCATTATTGACGAGCATAAAACATGCAATCGCGTAAGAAAAGATTTTCAGATTGAACTGAACGTACAAATTATTTAATTAGAAGCGAACATATGTATTTTATTCTTGCGTTATTACGAAGTTCCTGTATGATGAATATTTCTCTTCATTTTGCATACATATATTTGTTGTGAAATCGTTTTCCGATACTTTTCCAGATCATCCCACAATTTGTTGAACAAATAATGAGCCACAAAGCGCCCAATTGTAATGAACAAGGAGTTTTCCCACAACCAGGGACTTGCTCCGTGTTTTTCAAATGTGTTCAAAGTGACACCAAGATACAGCCATTCGTCGAGTACTGTCATGTTGGGTATAATTTTGTTAATTCAGCATGCATTCCAAACGCCAATTCATCAGATTGCCCACAATACACATGTCGTATTCCTGACGGTAAAAAACACAATTTTAATGCCAATAGGGGTGTCGCTTTTCAAGTCCATTTTAAATATTTATGAAATTTTTGGGTGAAAAACCGTTTGCGTTGTACAATACAGCAGGAACTAGTGAAATTGGCAACGAATTAGACGTAAACGATGAGCCCCAAGGAATCCAGTCCCTTCCCCTCGTCGTTCCGCCATCTACCACAACTGGAAGCATGGAGCCTGCGAGCTCAACAGCATCCAGTACCGCTGCGGAAACGTATGTACAGTATATGGAATATTATCTTTGATGAATGCATAAAGTTGTACAGATAATTCTTGTAACAAAACAAACTTGATATCGGATTGAAACTGTACAATATATATTTTGAACTTGACAGCTCCAATGCCGAATCTGAAAATGGGGTGGACCAAGACGAGCATGTTGTGCAAATGCAAATGACACAAAATGAAAACTCTTCTGGATCTTACGTTATGCTCTCTAAATCCATTATTTTGTTGTATGCAATTATGTTTTCGTTTCGTAGTATTTAATTTTTCACACACTTGAAATAAGTGCGTGACAAATTAAGTAACAAAAATATTACTGAAAATGTATACATATACTATAAATATTATTAAATAAAAATATTGAATTAAATATTGAGTTTCGTAAACAGTGAATAATTGTATGCCTATTTAACTGTAAATATCTACACACAGGCATAACAAATCTCTTATGTATGAAACGGCCACATTGAGATGAGCATTACTTAAACATACGGTATATTATATATCTACGCTGCATAATATACATATATTGTTTTGTTCCAGAGAATTATTATTATACCCCGATGTTTTGTTCAGATATAAGCTCGGCTTAATTGCCAAAATTTTCACCTGCAGCAATACGT
This sequence comes from Zhuqinia jingwanae, assembly GCA_027744095.1. NCBI lineage: Eukaryota > Metazoa > Arthropoda > Collembola > Entomobryomorpha > Paronellidae > Zhuqinia > Zhuqinia jingwanae. The sequence continues at coordinate 8,536 of JAHZNC010003131.1, forward strand.
TACACAATGCATTAAATACCTATGTATGTACATACAGTGAAGAATGATAAAATGAATTAAATGAAAGTTGGCCGGAATAAAACTTTTCAATTCATGTTTACTTGAAAGCGCTTTTAGTTCTGAAAGATGTCAAAGAAAGGAAACAATAATGTCATTAAAAATCCATAGAAGAGTTAAATGCATCATACACATGCATGTAAAAAATGCGTATGTACCTAATTATATGTATGAATGTGCAGCAAAATTGATATGAAAATTTTATAAAAGTGGAAATATGCCGATAAAAGACTCGAGTGTAAACTGTGCAATGATACGTTGACCCTTTTTTGTAATAAATGCTCTTGACACTGTAGTAATAATGAAATGATTCTAAAATTCTGGGAACGTGATATTTACCAACAAATTATTAATTCAATACAATTCTGTAGGTCTAAATTTGCACTCAACAACTTAATGCTTTATTGAAAAGTTTCCTCTTGCGTATAATAATACATTAGTTTCCTTGTGTAGTATGTGAAATGAGCAGCTATCTCAATAAATGATGTAATCATTCACTTCACTGAAAAGAATTTGTGCGTGATGCGCGGCCAACAAGTCTGCATTTGGCAATTGGTTTTTTACGTCAATTCTACCAAAAGTCTTGTCTTTGTAGAAATCTTCAAGGGAAATTCTTCTCCACTTGCAACATTAAAATGCATTTTTTCATTCGCCAATAATTCTTATTTAACTTGCTACAAAACATGACAAAAACTAGCTGTTGGGCACAAGGGCAGCAGTCATTTCCAGTTGTTCAAGCTATAGAATTAACTGTCAAGCAATGTCAATAAATATTTGAGTTCGGAAAAATGGCCGGATTTCAAGAGACCATTGTTCGGCAACCTGATTATATGTTTAGCCTACTTGCTTTCTCTTCGGCAAGACTGCAAGGCTCTTCACATTGGTGCATCTCCACGCGCCAATACTAAATGTAAAGAGGTAAAAGCAATACACACAACGACTTCCTTGTTCCGTTTTACTTTGTGTACATTTTGTTAGAAACACGAAGAAATTCCTTTAATTTTGTATTACAGGTGCTAACAACACACTTGGAATGTCCAAGTATTGGTTCCTATCCAGTAGCTGGCGTCTGTGATTATTTCTCACGATGCGTACAAACAGAAAATGGTGTGGAATCAGAAGTTGATTTTTGCCCAGATGGACAAATTTACGTGGTCAATAGGTGTATAAAATCAAAGAATCCAAATGATTGTCCCCAAAAATCATGTGCTCCTGGGAATTCTCCTCCGGAAAAAACTACAGCAAAGCAGTATATTTCCACTTCCAACAACATCAACTGGACAAATGACGAAAACAACATTTAATATGATTCCGTTTGTAACCAAAAGACCGCTTCCTAATTTACACCCAAGTCGGCCAAATGAAGCTAGTGAAATGCACAGGAAGACGTTTTTTGTATTTTTATTTCCAACATCTTTGATAATAATTAATCGAATGTAGTAAACAAGGTACAGTAATACGTGTCATTTTAAATACTTAATACTAATGATGCTATTAATATTAACCAAACAATAAAGAAAATATTTAGAATATAACGCCTATTCTAATGCAATAAATCGCTGTACATACATCTGTGATCTGTGTAACATAATATTATTATAATTTAACTAATTTATATAAAGCACTCTAAGACGTCTATGAAGTTTGAACCCTGTAGTTGCATTGTTGCACTAATTATCATCATATGTATATGTAATATTTGACTTTATAAGGCCTTCGTTATACATAAATCATTTGGGATAGGATAAATTCATCCGTATGAAAGTTTTCCTTCACTCTGTCAATTTCCTGCAAAACGTTTGCTCCATCATACCTGCAGTCATTGGAACAACTGTCGTAACTTTAAAATATTTCTCCTGTTCTCTCAAATCCATCAATTCGTTTCGCAGCCGCAAAAACTGGAATAGTTACAAATGGACGATGAATTATACGAATAATAAACTCAAGTTTAAAACCAGCTTCATGTTTAATGTATACATATTGTATGAACACTTACACTTCGAGGAGAAACTTTCAGCTTCAAAAACTTGATAATGCTTTGTTTTAGACGCATTTTCTTTTCTTTGGTAGGATCTTCTTCCTCATCAACATCAGAATCAGAGCTGTCTTCATCACGAGAATCCAGTGTCTTTAAAATACAGAAAACCACTTTAGTATGACTTTAGTTTTATGGATCCTAGTTGCTAGTACATGTATGCATATTATCATATTTTCACTGTATAACTTACAGCAACGGTGTTCATAGACTCTTTAGTGCTCCTTCGAGATAACGATTTCCTTGGCTTTCTACCTTTCTTGACTACACCTGAAGAAGTGGATGGAGTAACACCCTTTACTTGGCTATGGTTTGTACTTGTACTAAGCCTTTTGAGCTTTACTGGTACACCTGATGCTGTAGTTGCCTTTGCAGAATGAGATTCCGTGGATGTGGATGCAACGACATTAACATTGACACTTTGGTCAGTACTTTGAGGTGTTGGAGATCTTGACTTTACCACTCCACGCTTAGCCTCTTTCTTTACATTAGTATTTGATGGCCGTTTAGATGCGGATACAGGGGTCGTCTGTTCATGAATCACACTTTGAGCAATCTTTTCAAGTGACTCTTTTGTTGATTTACGATGATTTCTCTGTGTGTAATGCATATCAGAAAGTTAGTTTGTAGTTTCGACAAACTAGAAACACAATTATGAAGTGAGCATACTATACATATGAATGGATTTACTTTGCTCTTGTCTTGATCCATCAATTTAAGCTTCTTAGAAGCTGACCCTGATGCCAACTTATTGTCCATCATAGTAGTACTTTGATTATCATTTCTTGTAGGTGTACTATCTATGGACAACCTTTGCCCCTTATTCAGTTTTATTAGGGTCTTCAACGCGTTCCAAAGTTACTGGATAGACCTTCAACTTTCGCCGAAATGTATTCACATAATCCCCAATCTAAGCAAGCAAAAAAGTTACAAAGTTAAATACATCATTGCGACGTTATATGAAATACATATTCTTGATGTTCCGATTAGACATTCAAATGAATAATTAGCTTTACCCTCTGGCTGAGATCTGATTTGACACCATTAGATCCCATAATATAGAAGTCCTTTAGCTTCAACGCAAATCTATGGAACAAAAATTATTTTCAAATACTTACTTTTATCATGGATCTACAATGTAATTGAAGCGATATCACGCGGTCTACTTACATCGAATAACTGCAGAAATTCCTGCCATGTAAGTAGAAGTCCAGCCAGTACCCTTTCAAGGGAACAATGTTGGAATTCTGGCAACGCTGTACGGATGGATACTGGCACCAATGTCGGGCTACAAAAGATGGGGAACAATCAACACAAACTGAGATATGGAAGATGCAAAAAAACAACACTATAACACTTGTTCTTTGTACTCCTTTCAAATTGAAAAAAAGAACTACAAAAACAATCATGCAATTTTACAAGCATTTATTAGAAAGATGCAATATTCCACATTTAACCACGATACAAGATTGTAAGCAATATAAAGAACAGAAGAAAATTGTTATGGTCGTATCTTTAGTTCATTTAGTTTATTCTGTCAGAAGAAAAACGAATTGAACAACAAACTACAAGCTCAACGATAAAAGAAGCTATTTCTTCACCACGACATTGCAAACGTGGGTGAAGCACACTCAAAACAAACAAAAAATTACAAATACAGTTATATTTGACATTCTGCTAATTTTAACTATTTCATATTAATTTTATGTAGCATACTGCCAACATACTTAGCTATATGCATTAGTTCGACAAACAATATTTGAGCTTAATGTAAAGACTACATTCAACATTATATTGCCCTCCACTTCCACTCGCACTCCACGTACATGCCATGCAGACTTTAAACACATCTCTGAATCGTAACTAAAAAGTTAAAATGTAACTAACCAGCTCTGAATCCGCAGCGGAGAGGGTGACGTCATCCTGGAAAGATAACATAATTGAAAATTCGCGTTCTTGGATGCTATTTAAATCTTCCACTATTAAGTAGCTTTACTTGTACGAGTGTATTTACAAACACAATTCTACTTTATGATGTCTCAATACTTTCCCCCTTCAAAATGGTAATACAGATGTCTACAGATATTCTTTCGTTTTATATGTTTTACCCTACAGAAAGCAATTTACTAACTAACTGCTGTGATTTTTTTTAACAACAACGCTAATTAATAAATGTTTCATGTGCAAAATCGTTTCGATTACACTTACTACAACTGGAAGCTTTAAGTAAAAACAAACTACGTTTCGTCATTCGTGTTATTAACAAATGATAATTATATTAATGTAACCGAATACCCCAGATTGTTGTCATTATTAGACGCAATTTTGTGTTTAATTATATTTTATTACAATTAGTTAGTGTACAAAAATAGA
>JAHZNC010003132.1:0-13063 GCA_027744095.1 Zhuqinia jingwanae
TTCTTTCCTTTTTTTATAGTTTGTCTCATCTAATTTGCATGAGATGACTCACCAAGTTTTCTCGTGGTATGTGTACGTCCAACAGAGAGAGGTGCCTGAGGAGAATACGGTGTCAAGTCAACTACTGCTACACACGTTACGTACATAAACGAGCAAGATACTTTCCGGCCTTAGTTTTTTTTCAAGTGAATACCAAATTCGAGAAGGATACAAAAATGTACTATGAAACCCGTCATAATTTTCATGAAGGAATCAAAAATAAAAAATAAACTTGACATGAGATAACATGCATATATATATGCGTACTTTGTATGCAGAAACAAAATACGTAAACCATCAAGCTCTATAACATAACCTATTGTCAAGTCGTATACTTTCACGTCAGTTTTTGTTGAAAGTATATTTTTTTGGCTTGCCTTTCTTCAAAGAAATGTAAATTCAATGAAGTAAGGAAAGATACATATTTATTACCGTAAAATTTGCAATAACACACCCGTCTTTTATTCCAATGCACACATAAAAATTTACTTTCAACATATGTGGATAAATTCCCGCTCTGGTTTTGTACAAAGTTTTTACGGTGTAAAACCAGCAATATGGCCTATATAATTTTTAGCCTGGAAAAAAATACAGGTTTAACCAACATATTGTGTTTATAAACACAATGTACATACCTGTTTTGCCCTCATTTTTCAATCACCGTAATAATTTTTGCTCATGCCATCAGCATCAACTTTTCTGTTATCGTTGTTGATGACTTGATGGGTTCAGCAGAATATAATATTTAGGTTATAGGCTCAGTGGCTTGGACAAAAAAGAGGGAAGCCAAAAAGTGTGCTGATAATACTGATGAATGGTTTTTGTTGCGTATTATTTTGTGATATCTTCTGCTGCTACGTCATTGCATAATACAAGAGATAACTGAGTCAGTAGAGCAGTTTACCGAAACCAAGGACTCCTGTGTGGAAAGTGGAAGGAAATGGAAAGCGAAAACAATTTCATGAATAAATCAGAGTAAATCTTAAAATTGGTATGAAGTGTGTTCATCATCAACCATTATATGCACCTATATGTATATGGTCTAAACAACGCATTTCCAAAATAATAATTACTTTTTTCCATTTATACCTGAGTTCTGGCTTTAAAATTGAGTGTTGGGATGAGTGTATCTCACAATCATATTGCAAATTCAAGCTGTTTGTTCACTCTGATAGCATAGATTTTTGTGTCGGTTCTTCTCTATTCATTTTCTATTCTAATTAATGCCATGTTTATTATATGCGCGTCCTCAAAAAAGAAAATGTTCAAAGGGAAAGGGGTCAACATGCAAGGTATGTAGGCTGCACTCGATATTGTTTAAATATTTACTGAAAATTTTAATGAAAAAGGAAGTCAAGTTATTTTCCCTTTATAAGTGTTAAGTATGTCTCTTGTATTTGTACTCAAGCTCAAATGTACATGCACAAACTTGTTTTGCCCCACAACTGTAATAAATAATTTAGTAGTAGAAAATTATGACTCATGTCAAAGTGGATATTGCAACTGAACCTATCTACAAACTATGAGAAGACACGTATATATGTAGTAAATAGGTATTGAAAACATTAACATAAACTGTGAAAAATAATTAAATTACATAGCATATTGACAAACAAATAAATTATTTTGCTAAGGGGGGGGGGTTAAATATTGGATAAACAAACACAAGCCTACAAATTTAATAAAAATGACAATATTTTGCCAAATAGTTACAGCATTCCTTCAAATAAATGACAGACAAACAACTAAATTACATAAACAAACGAAAAGTGTTACGATAAAATATTATTAGCTCAATTGTTCATATGGCCATAAGGGGTCATATTTGTCCATATGTTTTTCGAAATATTGGTAAAATAACAGTTAAATAATAAAGAGGTTACTTTACAATTGGCGTTTATGCGAATTGGTGCATCATAATATAATACACCATAGTTTGATAAAAACAAGGGTGGTTCCAGGTTACAGTCCAAACAATAAATTGAATTATGCAATTATACGGTCATAATTATTCGGTGCAACAGTGGTAAAAAAATGTTTCAAATTATTTTTAATGGGGAGACTTGAAACTTTACTCTCTTTTGACCTATAATAAGCTGGAATAAGTAAATGAACTTTCAAAGTTGCGAACAACGTATGGATGGGAAAAAATGGGTTTCCATTGATGCGTTGGTGATGTAAGCATGCTTATTATTATAGGTGGTGGTTGCGGATGCGGATAAAAACACGTGAGTACAGTGAAAAGAATTCTCATCAGTTCACATAACATGTATTGCATGATTGCACTTTTTTCTTTTCTCGGAAAAAAATGATTGGATTTTTCTGATATTTTTAAAAACTCTGTTTGAAATCAAAATTGAATAGCAGAGGCATGCATAAATATAGAAAGCAAAAATCCATTTTACATAATATTCTATTATTAATACACACGTGTGCTAGTTACGGCGTGGGTCGGAAAGCTTCCACTTTTAGACTTCCATATACGTAACCATTTCCTGCTTGGAAACGCTCGGTTTCCCTTTTAAAAAAATCACTCATGTTCCGCTCGTGGACATTTTCAGCCGTATCAAAATACATTTTATTTCATTTATTCACGTGATTTTAAATAATGATTTCTGTCAAAACACTGATATTCGATTGACAGACACGGTGATAGATTCCCTGCAGCAGCATGTTTGTGGGAAAATATTTTTTTCGAGACTATGAAATGCGGGCATCCAATACGATTTGAATACAAAACTAGTAAAATTGAATACATCATAGTTCACATAGTACACAAATACACCTAAGTCATATCTGCTAATGATAAGTATAAAAACACAATGACGCCAATATCCATTTTAACTTTTCTCGTGAACATCACAACGGGACAGTGACATACACAATCCAAATAACTAAACCCGTTTTAATTTGTTTTTTTCTCCACATTAATGTGTACTATTATTAGGTTTGTGTATAATGTGTATTATTACTTGCATCATTCGTCAAACCCGTTTTCAACTTTATATAAACTATTAGGTTTGTTTACATGTATTAAAATACAGGGCTAAATATCTTTAGCAACATCAGATAATTTTGCTATACCATTATTGACCGAAAGGACTAACCCAAATAACTTAATTATTATGTAGGTACGTATAACCATATTGAACGAAAAGATTGTGAAATGAAATAAGTTCATAGCTATATGCTTTGTTGCATCGCCCTTGACCCTGATTTTCTCATTCTTCCTACGCTTATCCCTTTCTTTTCATCTTCAACCCAACAAGCAAAGAGATACATTTACTTTCTCGTTCGAGAACAATGTGGAAAACCACCCTACCCATCTTTTTTTTATTTTTGGGATAATATCTGTAGTACAAAAGGTTTTTTTTCTTGTCTTGGGATTTCCATCATATTTTTCTCTGTATTAAATTAGATACTCAAACAGAAAAAAGGAAAACTTTCTCTTACGAAACCAAACAACAAGCATTTCCCTTTTTACCATTTTCTTAAGTTCCTTGAAGCAATAATTTAATTTTGTTCTTTTTATCCTTGTCGATTTGCTTATAGACCATTGTACCAAAATTATCTTTGTATGTATTTATGTATGTGTAAGTTTAAGAATGTACACATACCCAAATAAATTGCTATGAACATTAGTATATACCCACAGAAAAATGATACTTCATCCACGGGAAGCAAACAATACGGTAGACTGGAGGGAACGGTCTAGTATTTCTCTTCAAATTTGTATATAATGTACATATGTACAAATTTTGTTACTATTTCCAGATAAAAATATTATTATACTATAGTAAATGGACAACAAACTATTGTAGTAATGTGCGTGCATATAATATAATGGAGTGGCTACAAATGGCACAATTAGGCATATTATTATGGCCTTCTGTACTTTCTCCTTTCTTTCATATCTAAAAACTAACCAGCTTATCGTTATTATTTTTATTACATAGAGAGAGACCCAAAAAACACGGAAATCTGAAACTCTGCAAACTCACTCATCTTTCTCATAATAATAATCGTGCGTCGTCAGAACAAAAGCCAACAATATAGAACTGCTGAAGTCTGTTTTTCCTATGTACAACAGGCCATGCGTACATGTTGAAGGAAGGAAGGAAGCAAACAACAGGAAAGGAAAAAAATGTCCATGCCCTACAAAAACATAATGCTACCAAACATTTTTACAAGTAATCATCCTAACCTCACGCCGCTCCTCGTCAACGTCATTATTGTTACACATGAGGCAAAAGCATTTTATATCTTTAGTCAGTATACTTAAATCAACTTGTAGTCATGTATGTAATATGTATCATTCTTTTTTTTCTGTTCATGATATCTTCCTTCATGTTAATGTAAGCCCATCATCATCAAATCATTAGCAGCAGAAAAAAAGTAGGGATACACAATACTGTGCGCAGATAGTGTTAGCCTATTATCAATTTTGCTTCAAGGGAAAAACACTGGTAAACTATGTGATACAGCTATATAGTTACTTATTATTATGTAGGTTATAAACTAACTTACCATAAATACACACCACCGTACACGACATCATTTATATTATGTATGTTTGTAACATTTGGCAAAACAAGTAGTCTTGCTAAACGTGCTGTTACGTTAATGTCAAAAAACGTACTCACAACATTATATTTTTTGTGTTTTCATCCTGTTTACTCACTGGAATTGAATACATATACACACTTGACTTGTGACTTTCCTCATCATTTTGACTTGAGCTTAACCTAGATTACTAAAGTCATAGCTAATCTTTTGCATAATATATTTCATGTAGTGTGTCTGTCTGTAAGTGACAATGTCAGTCCATCAACTATTTACCACCGCAACATTACTGTATAGAGTACACGTATCCCAACAAATTAACTCCAACACGAAAAATGTATGCGCATTATGCATTATACATGTGAAAATACAACGTATGGGAGGAAATCAGCCGTATTACAAAGAGGAGGGGAAATGCTAGAAATTAGTCTATTTACTATATGGGCTATAAGTATAACGCTTATTTATATACTATAAGTTATAAGACTACGATGGTTAAAATTATCAATCAAAGTCGAGCATTTTTATGCAGATATAGGAATTATGGGATTTTTAAACAAATGATTAAGAAAGTCTAGAAATTTTCATACACTTGAAAAACATCAAATATTGTAATATCAAAGCGTTCCTAACTTTAAATAGCGATTTAGGTTACTCAGATCATCCATACAGATCATTTATATTTAACGTTGACGAGTTATTACTATCGTGAAGAAAGTGGAAAATGAGAGTGGAAACGTTTCAAGAACAATAATTATAATTATAAAGTAACAAAAACAAGACTGCATACATGCATAGTTATATTTACAGGAAAACACGTTTCTCCTAGCGCAATGCGCTGTAGTAAAATTATTTTATATTTTGTGTTGTATTTTGCCCCTGTGTTATTATAGACACATTTTTAGAGCTTTATTTATACAACCAACAACATTGCTTTTTAAGTGATGCAACACAAGCAAATTTTTTTCCTAATATTTTTTAACGTATTTTTGCATTATGAACGCGTACCTATCCTTGGAAAAAGGCCTAAATGCAATGTGATTGTATGCCTCCTATTATGTACTGGGAGCTCTAGTTCATTGCGGATAGTAGTAGAGTGTGTGCGTGAGTGAAATATTTATTACGTGTAGCACTTGTCACGCTGTTAACACTTTTTTTGCGAGGGCACGTTATCACACAGTCAACAGAGCCGACAACAGAGATGTACTTTATGAGATTCTTATTTACATCAAGCACATGCCGAGTTCCAGTATAACATACATGGATACATACCCACACCGGAAGATCAGACTAAAAAACAAATATAGACGAGAATCGTGACAAAAATTGTGTGATCTGACACTCTGTCTTTATTACAACAAAGTTACTCAACTTATCGTTTACATCTACCTATTTTACATACATAATTGAAAGAGTCAGAAAGAAGAGAAGATTTATAAAACCCTGCCAACCAAAATAGCATCCAACTAACCACACATTTTTGTATAAAATTTGGAATTTTCATTGAAGAAAAAGTTTCCTCATATTATATACATATCTATATCAAGTAATTAAAAACACTATAAATGTACATACATCTTTTTTATGCATGGCTAGCCAACAGAATTTGTATTAACACCATCAGTTTTATGACGTGTATATGGCGGTGTGGGGTGATAAAGTAATAACAAAATAATACAACTGTAAGGGGTTAAACAAGCGTAAAAAAAGTAAATTATTCCAGAAAAAACCAGAGCTCTCCTGTTATTATTACAACGTGAAACACAGGATACCCATCAACTATACCGGAATAATAATAATAACAGCTTTGTCCATTATTCCACTGCAGTAACAGTAGAAGCAACGTCACTAACAAAAAAAAGTATTAGTTTTTTTTAGACCGGGACCTCCTGCCTATCACGAGACGACCTAACACGACAATGCATGCATGCAGAGTTATGCGAAAGGATCCTGGAACATTTCCACTTTATTGTTGTGAACATTACCCACTTTTTTATCTCTTTGCTTGTCTCCCTACATTATTGTGTTCCCTTATGGTTATTATATATCCTATATCCATATTTTTTCCTATTTTTTTTACTATGAAAAGAAAGACGTAGTAGAATCGACCATGAAAATCTCACGAATATACACAAAAACAGAAACAAGCACATATACACACCACACTTTTTTTTGGTATAATAATCTCTCTCTCCTGCGGTTTTTCTTGCTGCTTCTTATCCTCTGTGTCTTATACATACATATTATATTGCTGTTTTAGATGGATTTGCTTTCACCTTTTTTGTATATACCTACGCATACATTCATATAAGATAGACAGCAGGATTCTTTCCATTTACTCTTTAGGAGCTCTTTTGAGAATTGACTAGAGCGAGAGGGTATACTGATGCCCTGATGTTGATGTGACCACTTTTCCAAAAATTTCACCATGTCGTCATGTTTTATTGTTCTGCTGATGTTGTTCGTCTTCGTTATTTTGTTTTTTCTTATAGAAAAAAAATACTCACAATCACAAGCAGCAAGCGCATTTGTTACTCCTCCTTAACGATGACCACTCAGTAGTAGTACAAGCAACAACAACAAGTTTATGTTTTTCTTTGCAACAATTTAACCTTCCACTGTTTTCCAGTTCATTTCTTTATCTTGGAAGTTGTTTGAATGAATATAATATGACGTGTATGGACGTAAAGTAAATATCTTTGCATATTATATTATCTGTGTTTTTTTGCTTTCTCAACGGTAATGGAGGAAGAAAAAACCCTCATTTCCTTATCTCATTTTCAGATTTTCCACGACATTTCGCAATTTTGCATCAAATGGAAAGAATACAAGAAAATGATACCCGAATTCGCATGCCTTCCTCTGTTCCAAACATACAAAAAGCTTTCGAGAAAATGAAAGAAAGGGAAACTGAAAAATGAGATAATCAAAACATGAAAGGGCTGTGATTGGGATTAGGATGATAGTGTAATGTGCTTTATAAAAGTTATATGGGTCCATTCATATATATAAAAAATCACGGTAATAATGGCTAAACATTTCATACGAAAATTGAATTTTCCCAAACAAATGTACAGATTCAAGGGTGAATATTTATAAACAAAAATGCTTTTACTGCATATATAAATACATTGTACATTATTATAAACAACCCCACATATATTTTTTTAGAAAAAGTTTTATATTGCGCAATAAGAAGGAAATGGAGGGAAAATCTTTTATTTTTATTTTGTGTGGAGGAGGCATTGTGTCTGTGACTGTTGCCAAATGGAAACTTTATATGTAACTATATTATACATACTTTACATACACGTATTATATCACATATCACATCCCAAACTTAAATCAAGTGGATTACTCAAGTTTAAAGAGTCGAGCTCAAATTGCATGAATGACTAAGCAAATTATATTACAATTGCTACGGTGGTTCCCTTACAACATTATAAGCTACTGCCACGCAAATTGAATTTACTTCTTTATTACTTTGTTGTTTGCCCATCTTTTTTTTGTTTGTGGTAAATAGTATGCACATTATTTAGAGCATAACAGTCCAGTGTCGGGAACGCAAAAATAGTTCATAAAATATTACAACATGATATCAAAGCTGAAAATGAATTCGCAGACCTTTTAAATTTTTAGGGCATTACTTGTGATTAGCCCTAAAGATGAAAATATGATGATCCCAATAGACATACATATATAGATTTTATTGTGTGCAATTGTGCGCTACAATAAAATTGCATCTGACTGAATAGAGAAAATTAGGGAGGAAGATAGCTCTCAAAATGATACACTTGCTCACAATTGGCACTTCGTAAGATCGTAAGCCCTCATAGTCACTGCCACCGCCATAGCAATAAGTAGCAACTTTTTTTTATAGTTGATATGTCTATATTTTGCGATGAGTACCGTTTATAATCTAAAAAATATATAATGATTTTATCGTCTCAAGGTGACGCAACTATACAAAATCGGCTACATAGGTATTTCGAGTACATCAATCGCCAACCTTGTACTCAACCCACTCAACAATAGACACTCTGATTGCCTTACCTTCAATGCAAAATCTCTTGCGGTGGTGGTTATGCTATTTTGATTTATTTTGAAGCTTGGAGGCGGAGGAGAAAATATTGTGCGTCGACACAGTTGAAAACAGATGACTTTGCTACTTTCTGATCTAATTTTGTTATGAGAATGCCAGAGCTTTTTATTGTTTGATTTTACTGATTTCCTTTTAATAATAACTAATCATCAACTCACTACCATCGATCGAAAGTTTATGGTTAATTACGAAGAGATTAAACTTGTTTGTATTGTGCACGCGCAGAGAAAGTAAGGGGCATTCCATCAAGCCTACTTGTTGCGAGATCGCACAAGGAGCTTGATTTGAGTGCTACTATGATTTACTGAGAAAGTATTCACACACGTGGAAAGGCTTTGATTTACACGTGAATACTACATTACATTAATATGAGATCGTTTAAAATGTTCAAAATATTAATATCTTTAGCAATATTTAAAGGAGCATGTTTGTGTATTGTTGTCGTAAGACATTTGTCGTGCAGAGGCAAAAGACTGAAAACATTCTCAAGAAAGATGACAACAAAATGGAATTAATTCTAGGCAACTTTTTTCCTTCTCATGACCGAATAAGATTTCGCTTTTGATCGTTTTGATGAAATATTCAATCCAAATACGGATGATACGTAAAATTAACTATTTCGTATTGATTTCGTAATGTGTCACATAATGTACTTGGGTGATATGGGGTTCCTGCCTATTTCAAGTTGCTACAGTGCAAAGTGGATTGGGTAGTAATGTTCCAGAAAATAAAATTTTATTGTGACATAACCAATTTATGCAACAATGCCGCCAGTATGCAGTTAACAATTACCCTTATCTTTGCTACGAAATTATTGGCAACGGTACTTGCTCAATGGCGAATGTCGAAGTGATTCTATTACAATTGACGGGTTCCGATTACAAGGTTGAGTAAAAATAAAACGTTAAAAGATCAAAGTTCCTGCTTTAAAAATAAGCTTATTATTGCCAAACAACGTCCACAAAGACGACACACGTGGAAAAGATGAAAAGAGAATTATTACAAAAAGGGCTAAAAAAAGTTTCCAGGAGGGTCATATTTCAGCCATAAATTCAAAGAAATTGAACCATTAAAAAAATCAGTTTACTCCCAAAAATTGAAGATTTATTATGCCAGCCATATCTAAGTCCTCCCAAAATAGAAAATCCTCATTTTGCGCAATTGTCAAGCACGCCATAAAAAATTGATCATTAAATTTAAGGGAGAGTGACTATTTTTAAGATTTAAACTTTTTTTTGCAGGGATGGGGAGGGGAATAAAAAGATTAATGTTTTTTAATCAGATCATTTTTTTGGTTGGGCTGCTACCCACACACTCGGAAAAAATAAATTGTATATTTGAAGCAGTGATCTCCGTTTAGGTATTATATCAAATCATCAAACAATGATCAGATCAATAATAAAAAATATATATAAGAGGATTATTATGAGAGTAGTGCTGTTGTACTAAAGTAGTTTGTTTTGCTGCTTGGCTCTCTCTAGCACTTCCCTCGCAAATAATATTTTGGCATTTTGTGATTGGATGACACATTGAGTAATCCTCTTTTATGTTATATACATTTCCTGGGAATAAACTTGAAGAATAAATATGATGATTACATGACACATGTGTCAAATGTGTCAAAATATCTTCCTGTCCATATCCCTATATTACACAAGCACAATCCAAACATACTGTCATGCCATAAATACTACACCTGTCTACATATATTTCCAAGCAGTATAGTGGCAAACATCATTTTATGAAATCAGTCAACAAGATAATAATATTTTATAGGCACTACTACTAGATACACATATTATTACACATATTGGTTGTAGTAAAAAGAGAGAAAATTGAACGAGAAACGACGTATGGTATATTGATTATGGCTGGCAAAAGGATATAAATATAGACGTAGCAAATATGGTGCCTAGATTGAATAAGCATTTTATATGTAGGCATTCCCGACTTTACCATTGACTGCATTTCTCCTTTCTCTTGCGCGAGAGAAAATAGGAGATAAAAAGAAATAGAAGAAAGCAACTAATAATGTATAGTATACTCGTCTGACGTAATACAAGTTTCCATGAAAAGTAATACTAGAAATTTTAGTTCCGTTTTTATCTAGTCTCTGCATGTGCTGTTCATATCACACCATCAAGATCATATCATCATGATATAGAATAATGAGGATATATATATAAACATAGACCAATCGTTCTTTTGGCTGTAGGAAGAAGATAATATTATTAATAGTAATTAGCAAATGCAAACACAAGTATACACTTTTTTCCACAAAGTATTTTTTTAAATCTTTGTCAGGTTTCAGGAGATATCCGTAGTTCCGTAAACACAAAATAAAAAAAGCAGGCAAACATTTAGGGTATACATATTAGNACAAAGTATTTTTTTAAATCTTTGTCAGGTTTCAGGAGATATCCGTAGTTCCGTAAACACAAAATAAAAAAAGCAGGCAAACATTTAGGGTATACATATTAGGCACATCCGGTTTGTGAGTTTATACTGATTGATAGTGGATGATGGATAAATTGTAAATTTAATTCTAGGGCAACGGGCAACGACATTGTAGGTTTATGAGCTTACCTTTAATTGGAGTTTTGTAAATGTTGATTTTTAAAAATCAATGACTTTAGTTAGCGGAGATTGAAAAAATAATTACATTTTATATTGCTAGCTTAAATGTGTATTGATGATATGAAACAAAAAAGATAAGAATTAAGGATAAAATTTAATCATTATTAAACACAATATGGCTGAAAATGTAAAGCTTGTGGTCTAGTAATTGCTAACTACTACTACTACGCATCATTGAGTATTTGGTAAACACAAAAGTTATAGCCGTCAGGCATGCATTCATGCATACATATGTGTATAGGCACATAGATAATGGTGAAAATGATCTGTTTTTGTCTGATTGAGAGAGAGAAATGTACGTTTATGAACTCGTAAAGACCAAAAAGCCAATTATTATTAACGAGTCACATAATACACTCAATCATTATTACACCATCGCCGCCAGCAGAAGAGAATATGTAGGTAATAAAAAGACCAATAACTGGAGGGGATACTATAATCCTGTTATATCGAGTAGATCGCTGGTGTAGAGGGGAAAAGGGAGAAGCTAAGTACAGTAGTTATTCTGACTGTCACGAACACTTTTATTTGGATACTTTTCGGGTATTTATTTATTTTTTGCTTTAGGCTTCGTGAATTGTGACGAGTACTTTAATCAGCCGCGTTGAGTATAAACTATAAACAAACACAACCGTAAAATAAATGCATACATATAAAACATATATGACTTTACTATCGGTTGGGTATTTGAGTATTTGTTATTGCATTATTTAACGGGTTGTCTCTTATTTTTGTTAGAAGTTAATGATATAATGATCCAATCAGCAGAAGGAAAAAAATCATTTCGGTGTAGATTGTCGATCAAGTCAATCAGCCGCTTGTTTTGTTATATAATTCTAAGCTGGATGGAAAGAAGTTTAATTGGAATTTATTTTTACCCACTGATGTGGGGTGAAAGATTAATTTAACCTCTTATTATTATAGTTATCCATGGTATGTACGTGTATGGTTTGCTTATGGAGAAGCAGCAGAGTGTGTCGGTGCCTGATGATCTACTTACATCATACACACGCATAATATGCAATATATACACATAATAGGTATCTAGAATCTATTATGGCTTCTTAACACTTCCAATGCATCAATTAAGTGCTAAAATTATACTTTTATGTATTTTTTGGATGAAAAAAGCAGAAGAGCAGAATAAATGTATAATGGGAAGGTGAAGTAAAGATGGGGTATTTTATTGTAGCAAAAAAATAATATGTAGTAGTTCCACTTACATGAGTAGTTGCCGACCTTGTGCCAACTGTAAGTGCTGCTGTCTGGATTACGCTGAAAGTTCACGATGGTGTAGCGGATGGGACCGTCACCTTCACTGGAAAAGCGAAAAGTATTCTCCTCCTCGTCTGCCATGTCATGTGATTAAAACAGAGAAAGAGAAAAAAAATATAAAGTTAAGTAGTGAGATAATATAACTATCCAGCGGCGTTTTATTGGTAATTCTATATAGTAGCAGTGCCATATTGCAGCAGTGTAGCTGCTGCTATTATTAAATTAAACAAAGTTTCTCTACAATGGCTTGATAGTGGTGTGGCGTGTAGAGGTAATTTGATGCTATTAAGTAGAGAGAAAGAGAGAGGGGGAAAAGGAGAGCGAGATAGAAAAGTTTGTCATCCTATTTAACTTTCTCACCAAACACAATTGCGGGATATACAAAACATACAGTGTACTTGGGGTCGTTCAGAAACTTTCCTGGAAAAAATGTATACTAGTATAACA
>JAHZNC010003134.1:0-33103 GCA_027744095.1 Zhuqinia jingwanae
CCAATCATTTACTTTGTGGGCGTGGGTAATGTAGAGCTGCGCCACCACTAAAAAAATACTCTTTTCAGCTGACGTATACAATTTGAGAGAAAACGACACATGAGTGCCGGAGAGAAAGACACAATGGGATGTGTTAATAGATAGATGAGTCTGAGAAAGAAAGTTAACTTTTGCACATTTGTTTACATGATGCAGGAAAACATTTTTGTGGACAAAGCGAAAGTAAAGTGCATTCTAGAGGAAAATGTACATGAAAACAGTGAAAGCTGTTGTTATTCCTGTTGTTGTATTAGGAAAGAGAAAACACTTTTATTAGAGTTGAAAATTTTCAGTGACAGTGTTTTGTGAAAGTGACATGACAAGTTTCTATTTTTATGTATCCCATCATTTTTCTTCACTGAAAATTTCCTCTGTTTGGGAATAAAATGTTGGACATAAATGTGTGTAAGAAGATTACAGAGTTGGTGGATGAATTGTCTACCTCAGGAAAAGATATGGTTGACAAGAAGGTTTTCCGGGAATTAGCAACGAAAGCGGGGTACATATATATTTTCACACATTTGCATTTGTAGAAAGAAATTATGTTTACAAGTGAAAGTTGGAGATTAATTCTGTTATTTTTTTTTGTTTTTAAATTTTAATATAGGCAGTCCGAGGAATACATCAAATTTACTCTAGAGAAACTTTTCCATCAACTGGAGAGAAAACACAGTGAGATCCGTTTTGGAGCTTTTCTTGTGATTGATATGCTATTCACGTAAGATAGAATAATTTGATCCTGAATGAATAATGATGGTAAATGATTGTTAATAAAATTTTCTAATCTTTATACCGTTTTAGGAAATCTGAGTATTTCAGAAAGCTTCTACTAGACGAGTTCCACGTATTTTTGGAGCTCACCGTGGAAAGTAATTCGGACAAGTTACTACCTCCTCCTGTTCCTGCGGCGAAGAAACTGAAACAGCGTGTTTTGCAATCCATCCATAAGTGGTATTCAAGGTTTCATCAGTCACAGAAAAGACTTGCCTTGAGTTATAACTTTTTGAAGCACAACCTGAAGGTAACTCCAGAAAATTTATTCCTATAAAAATAATATTTTAGTGCATAAGTACTTTAACATTTCCTTGATGCTCTTTTCTCAAGGTCGACTTTGACGACGCCTTAAAGCGCAATGCGTTCGAACTGCAACGGGACCTTGTGGAACGCGTGAGGCAATCCAAAATTGTTGGGAAGAAAGTTGATGATGTTAAAAGTGAAATGGAGGAAAAAGTGGAGGAAATATCGCGTATAATCATGGAAATGAACAACTGCTTTGGACTTCTAGTTCCAAAACCTGGTGACTTGTTTCAAGAAGAGAGTAAGGAAGGTGACGCAGGTTCCAGTGATGAAGAGGAAGAAAGTATTGACCTGCGAGAACATGGAATTGTAGATCCAAGAACTGTAATAACCATCTTGCTTCCCGATAAACCTCAACAGATCAAAATCACCGATGACAATTTAGCCATTGTGGATAGTTTGAAAGATCATTATAACGAACTAAAAAATGGATACCTACCTTCCATAAAGAAATGGATCCAAGTTGCTACCAAATCTGGTAAGTTCTTAAACTTGACATTTCGCGTACAGGAATTTTTTTTGAGAAAGCTTGTTTTCGAAACTAATTATTTGATCGACTATTTGATGGATTGCTTAGATGACTCCAGACTATTAAGACGAGTAATAGACATGAAAAAGCTGGTGGAGGAAGAGATGAAACGGTTTGACGGACTTCAACTTGTTGACCGTTTCAGTACACCAGATAGTGGTAAAGCATCGGTATATGTATATACGTTATTCCGTTCCATGCATGTAGAGTAGGAATTTTGATTCATTCCTAATTGTGCGCTTATTTTCAGATGATGAAAGTGACTCTGAATTTGAGGAAGTGCCTGACAAGGAAGGTTTTGAGGAATTCGTGGAGGCACCTCCCGTCATACCAGCATTACCAGCCCCCGCTTGCAATAAAACTGAAACAACTTCAGAAAAGGAAGCTATTAGTTCGAGCTTAGACATGAAATGGAGACCTTGGAATGAGCTAGAAGAAGACGCAAGGGATCCTGCCACTCTAACAGCATCACTGACGCGTCTGAAAGCTAAACAATCCGCCTCAAAATCTATCACCACTATAATTCCCGCTGATGAAAAGCCTGGGCCAAGCAGGAAACCTACTGGGAAGGAAAGTAGGAAACAAAAATTGCTAAAACAAGCACCAAAGTTACCATATGATGTCGATCTATATCACTGGGAGGATGAGAAAGTTGCAGCACCCTCGGTGGAAATGTTAGTTATGCTTATGCTCCTCTCATATATCTTTAAAACTGGTGTTGTTAATTTGCAAACATTTTATGTACGTAAATGCTTTCCTTATGAATAATTTGCTAGTGTTGAAGCTATCGGGCACAAGTTTTGGGCTCCAGTTCAAGACAGAGTGGGCGAGGTACTTGAAGATCCTAATGGCATGTCATTGCGGACACGAGTAATCGAGTTCACAGGCGAGTTTAAACCTGTAAAATGGAGTTGCCGAACTCCTTTACCAAGTGGTCGTCTTTGTCCGAGGAAAGATCGATATAAGGTAATTTTGAATTCTCAGTAATTTAGTTTAAAGTTAGTTGCATTATAAATCATAAACAATATTATAACTTCACGTACCTACAAATGAACTGCTGCGATATAGTGTCCGCTTCATGGAAAAATCATAGCCAGAGATGAAATGGGAAATCCCGTTAAACCTGACGATATAGCCGAACTTGAAGCTATTAAAACCAAAGAGGAAGAAGAAAAACCACCGGAATGGCAAGATCCTGAGTTTTTGAAAGACATTAAGGTACATATTTTTAGGGATTTATTAAGAAATTCAAAAAATTCACTAGGAGAAATCGAAATATTTTATGTAAACGTGAAAATATAATACCTATGCATTTCTGGGTCAACAACAGGCACAAACAGGAATGGATCTTACAATAAGACCTTCCAAACGAGGCAAGAAAAAACAAGCGTTTTCAGAAAAGTACCCTGGATTAACTGACTTGGATAAAAAGGTAAATACTCCTCGCAGAAGACTAGAGAAGAAAGTTTTAAACAAGTAAGTTGAATATTCAAAAAAACGTTCTGTTAAAAAACTGAAATGTTACTTATAATACATTAATATATGTAATAAAACAATGTTCTTTGCAGAACGTCGTTAAAGCGAGTCGCAGCAACGATGGATTCAATAAACAACAAACGCTTTAAGGACAAATACGGAGATCAGTGGAATTATTCCATTTCTGGATGATATGATATGATAGGTGATGGGTAGCCAACTACCCCTACTACCAAGCAATGCATATCTATCTCATCATGAACGATGATTAATGCGTAGTGTTAAAAAAATTGTTACGTGATAAATATTACCGTTGAACAGCTTATTTATTGATATTTAATTATTTTTGTATTGGCAGAATATAAGCTCATCTGCCCGATTTCACAAATTAACTCATGTTTGTACAAAAGTAATTTAACTTAAAATGCATTCAACATTACGATTTAAAAATACAAAAGTTCACTTTAATTAGAAAATCTAGATGTAAACAACACTGTAAACACACCGGGCTGACGCAATAAACGCTCCCGCTATTGTGGAAGATACATTATGTTTGAAACTTTTTGTCTGGTGAACTGTTCGACAACTTTGAAAATGTTGGCTATCTCCTCGGGGGATAGCTCCCGCAGAATATTCCTTTTATCATCACAAAGAACATAAATGAAATCACGGATGGTCCGGTTGTCATTTTTATCTTTGACTAATCTCAGAAGAATGTTGACAACCTGGTAAATATGGAAAAACAATGTTAATGTCATAATAATATTGTATTGTGTCAGTCTGCCATAAACAATGATCTCGACATTGTCGTGTAACCTTTCTGATGACAATTCGCCTGACAGCCCCAACATGAATAGCCTCATCTTCATCTAAAGGATCGTAGCATTCACGCAACCAACCCGACGGAAATTTGAGAATGTCCAGGAATTTTTCAATTGCAGTATTTAAGTGATAGTCTAAGGCCCTTCGCCATTTCAGCTCCACTGCTGCGTATTCTTTCTTCCTTTTATCGAAAACTGTACGATCAGCTCCAGTAGCATTGGTAGGTAGATTGCTCCTATCAATCTCGGGTTGTTGACTCAATGCTTTCTTCCACAAAGAAAGTGCTTCTTCAGCCGCCAAGTAGACTTTATAACATAGGTACTCACGAACGAGTGTGTTCTCCAACGTCTCAGACATATGGCCAACTTCACCAACGTTTTCTGCTGTTAGCTACACAATTATAAAAATATTTAGAATTGACTTTGACTGAACATGTTAACAGCAAAATAGGGATACAATGTTTTGGTTTCCTTACTCGGCCAATCAACTGATGAACCTTTTCAGTATTTCCTAAAGTCAAATATTTTCGAGAGATCCATATAGTGTACTTTAGCAATTCGAACATGACTTGTGGAGAGCTGTCCAGTATATCATAGCAAGAA
The DNA here is from genome assembly GCA_027744095.1 of Zhuqinia jingwanae. Classification (NCBI taxonomy): domain Eukaryota; kingdom Metazoa; phylum Arthropoda; class Collembola; order Entomobryomorpha; family Paronellidae; genus Zhuqinia; species Zhuqinia jingwanae. The sequence continues at coordinate 4,546 of JAHZNC010003134.1, forward strand.
CTAATCCAATTCAAATTTTCTACATTAAAGTCTCCTTCTTCGTCCCGCATTTTGTCGACAACTGAAACCCCAATGTTGAGAACATCTAATTCGTTCATATGAGCAGTTTGCAAAAACTCCTCTATGTCATCTTTGCTCAGTTGATGATTTGGATTGACGTGATGAACGATTATGGGAACTTTTTTATCGTCAGATAGTTTTTGCACGTAGAATGGAATTTTCGTGAAAAGATTAATGTCCACAAGTACCTGCCACAATGAATTGAAATTATATATTAAATATTTAATTATTTTTTAAACAATGCTTATTTAAGTGTCCAAAATATACATACATACCGAAATATAATTTTGCATGCACACATCAATCAGGTCCTGTGTGTACGGCAAATTTACAATTCCCAAGAAAAGAATCAAGTGACTTAAAAATCGGATAAGATGCCCTTTCAACAATGGATGGTCATAAGCTTCCCTGTAACATTAACAAATGCATTATACGAAGCCCAAAGGTTATCATTAATACGGTCAAAAGATTTTTGTCTGTCACAGGATTTAGTCTAGCTTACAAAAGTTCTTTAATACTACTCTGCAGTTCATCAACGAAACGATCCATTTTGTCCATCATTACACATTTTAGCAGGAGTTGAAAAATGTATTCGGGTGTATTTAGCTTTTCCGGTCTTCCGAACGCTTCGACTTTTTCGATGCACTCTGTAACGGATAGTTTCTGAGACCAGTATGACTCCGGAAGCTCTTTCCTAGTGTTTGGAACGGATGCTCCTCTCAAAGCTCCTTCAATAGAAACGTCAACGGAAGCTTTCAAAAATGCCCATAGCTGTTACATACGAAAAAAATATTCACCAACTTTACAAAATGAGAATATTTCAATATAAAACAATGAAATAAAAAACATTATTAATTCTCACCCTGTCTTCCCACTGTTGGGAAACATCAAGCATTGCCTGCCGATGCCCACAAACGGTGCCAAGCAATGCCCTGTCATATTTTGACATTGAATTTTTCTCGCAAACTCGCCATGTGATGTGTTTCCACTTGTCTCTTTTCAAATTTCCGCGAATGTCGTAATCTGGGTTTGGCCTCGCTTGTCTTTTCGACCGTGGCAAATACTCCATAGATGGTAGGACCGCATGTCTCCGAGCTTCGTGTTCCTCACCTGTCTCAGGGTCAATTTGGGTTTTTGCAGTGTACTCGTAGCCAGACAATGCAGCAGCTTTAATCTTATCGCCAGACTTAGCGAGGTACGCAATGGCTTTGCCGACATCTCCTGTTCGAAGGTAGTAGAAGGCACCCCTTAGAACCTTATTGTTTTCTTCCTAAAACATCACATAAAGCATTCGAGTTAAACTTGAATATAACTATAGCCTAACGATTCTTATCAATAATGGATCACATTTTTATAATTTGTAGTCTTACATCGTCCAAAGGATGAAGTTGCTTCCCTTCTCTGGCTGGAGCATCAGGATCAATGTTAGTTACCATTGCCTTACTACTGGCTTTGTCAAGTAACCGGTCCCTTTTAAGTACTTCCCACGTATTTTCCCAGATGAAAAACTTCTCACTGAGGTCTGGAAGACCATTCTTCTCAAAATTGGATTCTAGCCACAATAAGATTACATACATCTGAAATAAAAATTATTACAATAGTTACAAAAAAAAAGTATCATTTTGTGTAATGAAATTATTGGATATGCAACAACTGATTAAATTAAATTAAATTGGAAGCATTTTGATCTTGTTGCGAACCTCACGTATTGAATAGTCTGATTCTATGATCGATTGTACGTATGGTGCTTCATTAATGCAATATCTATCCCGTATTTCCTCGCTAAATGGTTCTCTTGCTGCACCGTCCTCGTTGAGTCTCTCATAATAAAGGTGCCTAATTAAATACCAGGTTTCAGCTTCCTTGCGAAGGAGGTGTTGCAGCTAAAAATAAATCGAGGTAAAACGGAAATTATTTTTGTTTTAATCGTTGAATGATTTCGCCAATGTTAACGACTAAAGACGAAAGAAGTTTACTTTGCGGAAATTGGAATCAGAAATGTCAGTCTGATTAGTTTTTTGACACTGTATCGCGATCTCAATGTCTTCCATCCATCCATGGATGACTTCAAATATTTGAGATCTATCACTCATACTTTGGATTGTTATTCCAAACTGCTGGTGGAGAAACTCCATAGCTAAAAATTAAAATATACATACTTACAATATATATCATGTATCATGCCTATATTAAAAACGAAACACGTTGTAAATAACAAATTATTGAATGTTGAATGTATTTGCCTCCACTCCGCATCCCGACCACTATTAATACCGATTTAGATAAATGTTTTAACCTACCTCCAATGTAATCCTCATTTCCAAACGTCGCTGTCGTCATACGACGGTTCCTCACTAATGTGGTTTCGAATTCAGAATGCTCTGCAACTGACCTGCCTCCTTCATGAAGCATTGATCTTGTCTCCTCAAAAACCTGTTGGAGAGGATATGCATAGCTCTGGCGTCCTCGGGTAATGCTCTGCCTGATGGAAAATCCTCCGAAAGTTCCACTTTGCTCTGCTTCTCGAGGTGGAAATGGAGTTGATGTGAACATTTTTGCCTTCAAATGATATCAGGAAATAGTTGCCGTTTCCGAAATTCACTACACAATCAATCAAACATATATTTTATACTATATAGTAAGATAATAAAAAAGGCAAAATTGAAATGTAATACGATTAAGATAAGATGACACCGAAATACCACACCATTTGCACCTTCATTTGATATGCATATTAATTTTCTCTGTTGTCTGTGATTAACTTGACTTACCAGAAACAAGACTTCCAACATCCAACAAACTTTACACCAAGCAAACAAGCCGTCCAAAATTTGGACTCCAAATAAATTGCTGGTTGGGATAAACAAGGATGTTCTTATAGCTTGTAAATAACCAATTCACCAAGAAAAACTGCTAAATTCTTACTTTATCCTTCAAATAAATCAAAGCATTAAAAACATTGCATTATACCGACAAAAACGATCCAATATATTATATTGTACATCCACATAAAATCTTTTTTCTCTTTTATTTTCTTGCTTTAAATACATTCTTTCTTATACACTTTTTTGCGTACACTCTCTTTCGGCTGAATGCCGCTCTGACAAGCTAAAACACCAGTGTGGGCATCGGGGTGCTTTGAGATTTTGTAACATTAAAACTGTGAATGACAACAAAGCAACAGTCTGCTAAGTAGACTCTGTTTGCTTTCCTATCACCCCCTCCATCACTGGGCATTGTAGATTGTAGTGCCTTCCAAACTTCCAAACTCCCAATAAATGAAGTAGGATATTATTATTGTCGTTACTTCTATGACGGGTCTTTCAGAATTTCATGGTGAATAAGAGTAAATACCTTTAGCATCAAAATTATTTAAATTTAAATACATAAACTTTAACAAAGACCAAGTTGCACTGCAACTTGCAGGACAGAGCATCTTATCATTGTTATCGATTTCTGGTAAACCTTTCTCAGACTCAGACTGAAACTTACGCACGAAGTCCTATTAAAATTAATGATGTGTATGCATTCTGTATTCTACACTACATCAACATTAGTGCATTGTACAACGTTCCATCCGTATTTTTACTTTCAACTTATACAAAGAAACGTAAAGAAAGTTTCTCTCGGGGATTGTTTCTGAGATTAGGTAGGTATATATTCTTTCGCTATTATTTTCCAGTTTTATCAACTCATTCATGTGAAAAGTATACAGTTCCACAACACAGGACTTTCTTTCTGTTGCATGTATGCATGAATATGTTGCCGCAGAGAAAAAAAATTTTTGTAGGATCAAATCTCTCACCGTCTCTTTCACTCGTGCCGTTTCTTTATTCATTTCTCCCGATACAAGATGTAAGATGTCTTTTTATGTGGGCCTTGACTCGTGGGATCAATGTTTCAACAAAATGTTAATCTCACTATGCCCCATTTTCAACATATTTAATTTTACTATCCATACGTGTCCATTCCATATTCACCAGTACTCCCAACAGAGCCTTTCCATACGGCCGTAAATCCCCCACTTTTCATTTACTCAATTTCGCAAAATATGTTTATTACCTAACACCACTAGGATATAATGATTATCTTTCACCAAAGAATTCATAAAAAGACTGCTTTGTTCCTTTTCATTTCCCAGAGAAATCTTTTCAATTTATCTACACGATGTTCATCAAGAGTTTTCGTATTACCAAATTAACAACATATCTACGTCGTAGTTTTATGCCATATTGGCTGGTATACTTTCTTTTTAAACGTTTGTTGGAACAACACATTTTCTTCCCCCTTTTCCATTTGCCTGTTTTTATTATTCCTTTGGTATATAACGTACTCAGTTTGAAATATATTTATTAATATTACGTCGACCATTCGTTACGTTTTACCTACTACTACCCACACATTGCTTATTGTTTTTTGCTAACTCTGTGGGTGGATCTAGCTTGTTTGTTTTTTTAGTATTGTATTAACACGAGATCAATGTTTTCCTTTATTTTATTGTTCTTGGAAAATTCCAAGTTGGAATATGTAAAAGAGTGACGATAATTCATGTCATGTTTAATTTACCAGCTGCTGCACAAAATATCCTTTGTCCAAACATGCAAAGATGTATACAATCCATTCACCTGAGGGAAGAAAGAAAGGAAGCCAAGGACGAAATAAAAAATTGAAACGACAAACGAAAATAAATGACAGCCTTTCTTTCCTCACAACAACAGGAGAAAAGCGAAAGCTCTATGCAAATGTATGTACAATTCTGTCCATCCAAGATAAACATTGTTTATTGCATATGGAATCCGATCTAAAAATTTACCATACATATGGAACGTTTTCTTTCGCAACTTTTCTTCAAAATGAAAGAAAATGCTTTTTTATTTTAATTCCTTCCAAGTTCCAAGAAAATAATATGCAGCAATGAAATTCTTTTGCAATGTGAAGTTGTGAGAAAGTATGCAGCCAACATCGAGTTGATCCCATCAGTACACAGTAGTACCTTATTACTTATTATCATAATCCTCCTTCCTGAGATTTCAGCCAGTCATCATCACATCACTTACATTTTAAGATGATGAAAACAGCAGAGCACTTATCTCGCTAAAATTAAATAAAAAAGAAAGTTTGCGTAAAACTACAATATTCCTATATTCCTACGTAAATGTAGGAATATGTATGCTTTCAAAGAAAATGTCCCACTTTATAATTCATGCATCATTTTTTGTGTTCTAAAAAGTGAAAGAACTCTTTGTTTGCTTTATTCAACAGCACAATTCTTTTGTATTCATTTCATAGCACACACTTTTGTTGTTTTGTTGAACATTCTTTTGAAAGTATGTTCATCTACTACTGGAGCATGTATGTATGCAGGCGCAGGCTTATAGACTAGACTACACAAAACAATCATTCATGCATGTTAGCAGAAGTAAAAGTTTCCATAATAAAAGAAATATGGATCCCAAAGTTTCTACCCATATGCAAGGAAAAAGCGTGCATATTGTAGCATAATGCTATTTTCAATTCAAAACAGCAATATTTTGTTGACTTTACCAACAGGCTCGTATCATCGTCAGACCAGCAGCAGCAGGAGCAGCTGGTCGGTTTTTCTTTCATTGTAACTTTGTAGGTTGTATGGCCTTCTCATTTTATTTTAGTCATTCCTTACCATCATATGCACCTATACTTTACCTCTTTTTAGCTTTAGTCAAGGCAGTAGTTCTCTTGTAGTTTGGCTCTTCTGTTCTAACAATGCAGTTTTATGGCAATAATATAAAAGGTATAAGAAGGATAATAAAATAACTACGAATTTATCTTGATCACCTCTTGACTATTGGTGGTGATCATGACTCAAAATAAATAATAAAATACAGCCAATATACACGCATACAGAACTAAAATTCACATCAGAGCCAAACGTATTGCCATACTTATAAACTCTCACATTTTGTGATTATTGTGACAAAAGTTTTTGAACCAAATATTATAACAACCAACATCAGTCAGAAGTCAGGAAAGTAAGTTTTGCATATTTTTTTTATTAGCACTACCACACGAAACAATAGTTCTCAGTATATTGCACAATTTTGCACACACAATTGAATATGAATAACTTGTCAGTATAGAGAATCAAACTACCATTTCCTCTCCTCCTCCTACTTTTTTTTAAAACTTTGTATGTTTATCGTTCATACTAAATGAACATCAATACGGCATAGCTTCAAAATTATGTTAATAATGTGCTTCCTTTCTCGTACTGTTGAAATATCAGTTCTTTCTGTTGTCATATCATAATTTTTGACTCCATATATATAGAGGTACCTACTCATGTTTTTAAAATTGTACGTTTATACCTCTTATATGTAATACGTACAACCGTAACCATATTAAATGTTGCGGAAAAATATTGCCCAATCTACTTAATATACCTATGCACTAAAAAAATGAAGCGAACGCTTATATTATTTCTGGATAACAAAATATTTGAGTTTGGGGGATGGGGACGATGTACATGGAATGACGGTGTGAATGTGTAAATTTAAACAGCCATGCCTCGTGACTCTTCGTTTATTTTGTGACAATGTAAAAGTGTGATCTGTTATTATATAAAATGACACAGCAGCAGAGCATATAATAAATTCAGTTGTTATAACGATATCGTAACTACATCCTGAAAAACCTTTTGAATTTAATTACAGGTTTGGGAATGGCAGCAAATAATATTAAACCGTATTTTAAATCCCATAACATTAACGTGATCAAACTAGAACTATAAAAAAGGTGTTTATCTCAGTGTCAATGACAAGAGCATGTTAACTTAACGGAAAATAGGAAAGGATTTTGATATATGGTAATATAGGAAAATTTTACAACTCACTTGAGACTTATAATATTTTTTTATAATATATTAATACTAATGTGTATGTCACGTACATATGTGTAAGTACATCAGCTCGAGAATGAAGATCATCATCATATAATTTCATCTTTGTTCATATGGTATATTAAGTATAATTGGCTCATTTACATTAAACGTAGAAATCTAATGCTCAGAGCGTACATCCTTTGGAAGACTAGTTTATCCATTTAATACATATTATATACAATATAATAGCATTCAGCACACATATGCCACAATAGTAAACCAAAAAATAATAATGATGAGTTCATGAGTGATATATATGATGATGGTGATGAGCATGATAGATAATGAATAATGACGTTATTGTGGATATTGCGGTTGTGAAGATGGGTATTATTGAAGGTAAAACTGTGTCTCAAACAACGCAGAATAGTGTGGTTTTTAGTTTTGTGTGCATTATTACTGCAAGGCATGAGTATCTGTTGAGGCTCATTTATGTTATATAGCTATATGTACCTATGTTGTGTTGTATATTCACTAGTTAAAGTAAAAAGCTTTCTGTGTTTCATGCAGATTAATTTGGGTGTTGTCTTCTGCATCAATTATGATGGAGCTCTTTGAGTTTTGGTAATACCTTTCCATTTTGAACGAACGAGAGAGCATCTTCTCGTCATCATCATAGCCATTATAATACCTGTGTCAGCGAGTGGATAAGCACACGAGCAGGAACATTTATATCATCCTACTACTATTACTACTGGACGAACTGGATTGAGTGATACTCAGCATAATTGGGCTTGGTCTTGGGAACTGAGCGAAACCAGTTTGGTGTTTAGTTTTAATTTTTCCCTCATTAAAAAGTGTGTGATTTTCTGGAAACGTAAAAGGTTTGGAAGGGGAATATCAATGAGGTAAAATAATTTTGTATACTATGTATAAAGCGTTAGAACTGGTATATTTTGGAATTATATTGGAATTGGACGTAATACCTTGTTTTCTTAACTGTGTTTTTATTATTTAGGAAAACCAAACAAAAGTAATTTAACCAAGAATAATCCAAAAGCTGGTTCCTTTCCAAAGAACCAAAAATGTCATCCTTATTTCAAAGCGAAGAGATGACCTTGTGTCAACTCTTCCTCCAATCTGAAGCGGCGTATAGTTGTGTTAGTGAACTAGGGGAGTTGGGACTCGCCCAGTTTCGTGACGTAAGAATTTTAGATCATTGTTGTGGCTAATTTGGGGCAAGTGTATACAGTACCTTTATCAGGAGTTTATAATTTATTTATATTTTTTCTTTGTAGCTGAATCCCGATGTAAACGCTTTTCAAAGAAAATTTGTCAATGAAGTGAGACGATGTGATGAAATGGAGCGTAAGCTCCGCTACCTGGAGAAGGAAATCAAAAAAGATTCCATTCCAATGCTGGATACTGGTGAAAATCCCGATGCACCACAGCCAAGAGAAATGATTGATCTTGAGGTAGGATCATTGACTGCATGAATAAAAATTACAAAACAAACAAACAAATGTATGCAAATTTATTTTCACAAATCTTGAAGCTTGATATTTAAAATGACATCATGTAATCTGTAGGCAACCTTTGAAAAACTGGAGAGTGAACTTCGTGAAGTCAACTCAAACTACGAAGCACTCAAACGAAATTTTTTGGACTTGACTGAACTTCGACACATTTTGCGTAAAACGCAAGTCTTTTTTGACGAGGTAAGTTTGTTGCATTTTCTTCACAAACTTAATGCATCTTCAACCCTTTTTAACAAACTAGGATATTTTAGGATTTTTTAGTTTGCTTGAACATATTACTAGCAAGAAAATAACATACATTTAGACTAGAAACGAAACAAAATAATATTTTCCCTTTAGCATGGTCTGACATTGTAGTAAATGGTAGTTACAATTACAATAATTTCAAAAAAAGCCTTGAAATAGCAGGTTGAAAATAGATTTTAAAAGTTGCAGAGAGAAAATCCTCAATTTTGCTGTTTATGTTTTTTTTGTTTTAATTTGTCCCTCGGCAAACTAACAGACTATGTTTTGTCCTGTGTCCTTATCATTTTTATATAGCATGCCACGTGAGAAGCGCGAACTGTTGTGTTTTTATACTTCAGGCAGTTTGTTTTATGTTGCAATTTATACGTTAGTTAAAGAGCTTGTATCAATGTAAAACAACAAATGTCGCTTTTCCAATTTTAGGGTTTAAATGTGCGTCATGTTTAATTCTTGCATTTTTATGAACTAAATTATTTTTTATAAATTGCACCAGCACCATTGCATTTTGCACACTACTTTTTGCGTTTCTTAGCTTGAATTCACAAAAAAAGTCATTGCACGCTTTTATATACTTTTATATACATTACGTCGTTACTCGTACTTTATATATTTTAGCTCTGTTTAGTTTCATACCAAATTATAAGCATGTTTTACAAGTATGACTTTGTATTTTAATTAGTTTAATGAATGATTGACAATGACCTATAGTGTTTCATGTGCTGTTTTAAAATAGGCCTTGAGATCATGAAAAAATTGTTGCATGTTGTTGTTATGAATCACGCACGTTGTCATGCCCCATGTCAAATAATTTTTCCTTGTTGCATCTCCAATGGATTGCGTAAAATGGATGATGTCAAACTTAACTGATGATGATCCTACTACTACAACTACTACTTTCACAATATCAAATCACGCACACCTTTTCGGGAAAATATTTTCTATTAGTTTCGGGTGACGGTGTGCAATGATGCATGTTAATGTTCTTTTTCGGGGCCTTGTGTTGGTTCAGATGGGAGCAGTGACAGGATCTCCAGGACATTTGGGTGCACAAACACCTTCGACACCGGATGACGAGCATGTTGGTCTGCTATCAGAAGAGGGGATGGGTCGTGGTCACACGTCTACAGCAAAATTAGGGTAAAAGTTCCATGTTAATCTCTCTGGCTATCTATGTTTTTGGCTATATCAAAAATTATCTCTACTGGTCAATGATCGTCATCATCAGTTTTAAGTGTACGTGTATGGTCAATTGGTGGGTATAATGGTTAACCAAAAATTGGTTACATGGTGGTTTATTTGTGTATCATGCAAAAATGGTTTTAACTTTCTACTCTCCAAATCTAAATGTCATATGTCACACTATTATTTGTCCCGTGTTTTAATGTTTCGTGTCGTAGTTTATACTGTCATAACATAACACACATAGAATTATAACTTTAATTGCATATAAATATATTTCTATTTAAGAAACAAGTTTTCTTGGTGGTGGTAGTTTAGCTAAAATAGAGATAGTAGCAAACACTTTAGAATAGGCTATATTGAAATATTATTTAAAAAGCTAAAGAATTTATTTAATTACTATTTATTGCGACAAACGCAGCAGAACACGCAAATGACAAGTTTTAGCTTTTTAGAAAAACTTTATACATACTTTTCTCCGAAAAATTAGACAGAGCAGCTTTAACAAATATTAATCATGCAGCGTCAATGATGAAGATTATATATGACTTAAAAATGTCTACCTAACTTTCATATTGTAAAGCGTGGTGAGGGCGAAGGTCAGTCAGGAGGTCCTTCTCAGGCTAACCAAAATTTGGATGAGGCAAATTTCTCAGGACGGATTGCTCCGGGAAATGCCCCGGCTCAACTTGGGTGAGTTTAGTATTTAACAGACAACAAGGACAAAACACACAACAACGACATTATTTACATTGAAGACATTCACCCATTGTCAATCAAGAAACTGTAATTGAAACACCGCCTGAATAATTATTGAAACTATAATACACTTTTCTCCCCAAATGTTGATTACCTAATTATTATTTACTACTACGCTTGAGATCCCCCAGCTTGTCCCATCATCAGCCAAAACATAACAGGCTGTTGTTTTAGAGCTACGTGTGGACCCTTTGTATTCCTTCAATGTATTTTGTAACTAACAAAGAGATAAAGGAAGTGATGAAGTGAAAGGTTTAGAAGAGAACATTTTTGAGATATATTTAATGAGATATATGTTTAATGAAAGAACTTTAAATTTACTTTTACAATATATTGTTAATGAGCACCATGATACGGAAGTTTTAAATGACAGGGACATTTGATTTACAAAATGCCACATATAATGTTTTAGTAATTTTTATTTCTTGCATTGATTACGCTTGCAGCTTTGTTGCTGGCGTTATTTTACGTGAGCGTCTTCCATCCTTTGAGCGCCTGTTATGGCGAGCATGTCGTGGTAATGTTTTCCTGAGACAGGCTGAAATCGAATCACCGCTGGAAGATCCAGCATCGGTAAATTAAATACATTCCTATTACACTGAACAAATTCATAAACAAGCTAAAATCATAAAACAAATTCCTGACATACTGTAACGAAATTTTTTTCGGGTATAGGGAGACAACGTGTACAAGACGGTCTTTATCATCTTCTTCCAAGGAGATCAATTGAAAGCAAAGGTAAAGAAGATTTGCGAAGGTTTCCGTGCTACCTTATATCCGTGCCCGGATTCTCCACATGAGCGAAGGGAAATGTGTATTGGGGTCATGACTCGTATTGAAGATCTTAATACGGTACCTACCTATATTTCGTTTTTATTTTGTGTTTTTATATACCTGCATTCGTGGTGAGTCAATAATTGTCTGAATTTCTAATTATTATTATTTATTATGTTCTTATTGCAATTTTTAAATTTGCTTCTGCCCACTATTGACTATGTCGTAACATCGACAGTACTATCTTCACCCACTGATTGTTAAAATCATGTTTATCTATATGTAGGAGCGTGCAGGTTCTTCAGTGACCCCAATTCTAAACCGCATGAGCATACCTGAGGAACCACCCACATACCATCGTGTCAACAAGTTTACTCGAGGCTTCCAAGCTCTCATCGACGCTTACGGGATTGCTACTTACCGTGAAGTAAATCCTGCACCGTATACAATCATTACATTTCCATTCCTCTTCGCTGTGATGTTTGGAGATGCAGGGCATGCCCTAATCATGTTGTCGTTTGGAGCGTGGATGGTACTTTGCGAGAACAGCTTGGCGAAAAAGAAAACCAAAAATGAGGTAAGTACCAAATACAAAAATATAAATAAAAATTGGCGAGAAAATAAATAAAAAATTGACGAAATTATGTGATTGATTTTAGATTTGGAACATTTTCTTTGGTGGACGCTACATTATTCTTCTCATGGGCTTGTTTTCCTTCTATACTGGCGTAATCTACAACGACTGGTTTGCCAAATCTCTAAACGTTTTTGGATCCGCTTGGTATGTAAACAGGACGCTGTATAACAACACTCACGTCTTCAAGCATCACTTGTCGGAGAAGGATTTGATGTTGGATCCCAAAACCGGATATACTGACAAACCTTATCCAATTGGTTTGGATCCGGTTTGGCAAGTTGCTGAAAACAAGATCAATTTCCTGAATACATACAAAATGAAAATTAGTATCATCATTGGCGTGGTTCATATGTTGTTTGGTGTCATGCTTTCTCTCTGGAATCACATCTACTTCCGGCGAATGATCAACATCCTCTGTGAATTCATCCCTCAAGTCATTTTTATGTTGTCCCTCTTCTTTTACTTGACCGTTCTAATGTTCCACAAGTGGATCTGGTATGGAGCCAACCTCGAGAAACCATATGACGAGCATTGTGCACCCTCCATTCTCATCTCTTTCATTAACATGGTTTTATTCAAGTACGCACAAGAAGGAAATTGTGAGCAATTTATGTTCAAGGGGCAGCAAACTATGCAATCGGCTTTTGTCCTTATTGCATTGCTCTGCGTTCCATGGATGCTGGTGATCAAACCCCTTGTTCTACAAAAGCAAGCAAAGAAAAAGCAAGCGTTGAGTGCTGCCAATGGAGGCAACTTCCATAACGGTCAAAAAATAAATCATGGATCTGATTTGGAGTCAGGGGAAAATTCAGAGTTACCCACTCCAGTTGATGGAAACAATTCTGTAGCTACAGCACCATCAACTGCACAGAGTTCTGGAGGAGGTGGACATGGAGGTCACGGGGAAGAGTTTGAAATGAGCGAGATTTGCATTCACCAAGGAATTCACACTATCGAGTATGTCTTGGGATCTGTCAGTCACACGGCTAGTTATCTTCGTTTGTGGGCTCTGAGTTTGGCTCATGCACGTAAGTGAAATATTATATTGAATTGTACCTCTGCCCTGACTCCATTACTTTTTACTTTAGATGTGTACAAGTTTTTTTAAATTTGCTTTGCATAGAACTCGCTGAGGTATTGTGGAGTATGGTCATGCGTATCGGATTGGCACAAAAGGAGTACTATGGAGCAGTCATTCTCTACTTCATTTTTGGAGCCTGGGCAATTCTCACTGTGAGCATTTTGGTACTAATGGAAGGCCTTTCCGCCTTCTTGCATACTCTTCGTCTTCACTGGTAAGAAAATTTCCCAATATTCCAACAGCAAAATTCACCATTTCATGTATGTATTTTATATAAAACATATGCAATAATTTTTCTCTCTCCTAAATCAGGGTGGAGTTCCAAAGTAAATTCTACACTGGAGCAGGTTACAGCTTCACCCCATTCAATTTCAAGGAACTATTGGAAGCTGCTGATGCTGCGGACGCTGGTGACTAAATAAAGCATTGCCTTGCATGAAATGGGCTAAACTAGTTCAATGAACGATTATAACATAATCCTTGTGTATCTTTTCGTCTTCAAAAACAATGCATAAACTATTAAATAGATAGATTATTATTATTTTTTGTTCGATATTATTTTAATTCAAAGTATATAAAAAACTGTCTGTATGTACCTATATTTCCTTGTTTCTGTTCATTCCAGTGTGAGAATTATATAAATAATATTTACTTGCATGATAATATAATGTTCACTATTTCGCGCATGTAGTAATCATCAGTAGCGCATTTTTAATTCTGCGTATAAAAGTAGTGATGTAGTTATTATTACATGTAGTCAGTATTAGTTCTTTAGTTCAATAAAACAAAGTTTACCCGAATGTTACTACATTATAGCATACCACTCTGTGAGCTTTTGATGTTTCCGTTGTACTGCGACGTTCTTGTTCATCTAATAGCATTGCAACTAAATATGCCTTGTGTTAGTGGTGAAATCAATTAATTCTTATGAATCCTACTAAATTCATGGCTTATTATAAACACCTAACAATATATGTAGGTACCTATGTAGTTGCTGTGTATGAATCGCATTTCGTAATATGCACATCATTCGAACGTATAAACTAAACCTTACTCATCCTAATTGCAAAATTTTCCTGAGCTTGATTGAGCATACAAAATTTAAAGCTAATAATTTGAGCAACCAACCTGACAAGAGTATGTTAAGCATAACTTACTAAATTTATAAAAAATTCTATACATAGTTAGATAACCCATAATTCGACAAGTCGCACATAAATGAATCAAAAACATATCGTACCTGTCCAATTTTCCGAAAGTATAATTGGATAAAATGAAACAATCATGTATACTATACGTACATAATATTTTTTATCGTTTCCATTTTGAATTTTGCACTTAATTATCATATCCATTTTAAAATACAAATTTTCTGTAGTAAAATGTATTATTATTAGTATAGCCGTATAGCTACTAACTTAACTAAAAAAATCTTATCGTTTTATTTTATCTTCTTGAAATTATCGTTTCAATAAGTCTAAGTAAATAACATAAGCGTTTCCGCTTTATCAATTCAAATAATAATAATCCTTTAAAAATCAATAACGTACGCGTAAATATGTTTCTTGTGTTAACTTTTTATTGAATTTTTCAACAATTATTTACAAAATAAACTGTGTTTATGATGGAAATTCATTATTTTAAAGTTAGAAAAGGGCTACTTAAAAAATCCAGATTATTACGAGAAATAGGTATAGGATAATGAGAATATATAATATGTACTTCCTGTTCATAAATTGTTACTAATTTCTTTTTTGCTCGAATAGAAAATAAATATGGATGAATTTTTCGCAGCAATTAAAAATGCATATAATTTTGGTTGTAATAATATAAATATTTTATTTGAAAATATTCACAAAAAATAAATATATGTATATATAATATATACCTATATCACATGCTAGATGCATCACAGAACATAATCTTTGGCAATTAATTCAATAGTGTAAACGGAATGGTATTTTTCTGACGTTAGTTCCAAAACCCTTGCAACAGCTATATTACTTGTGGATACCAAACTACCAAACTGACATACCATATCAGATGTTAGGTTCCACTGCAAACCCTTTGAGGTACACTTGGTGGGACCTTGAAACGGTACAATACCACAGGTAAAGTTAGGCTTGTCACTCTCAAAAGTTATTAAACTTTTGTGGTTAGCTGGAAGTAGCCAGCACAACGTTTCTGAGCCCATCAGCACGACTTTCCGCTGTACCGCAGAAAAATCTTCTAGAAACACATTTTTGTGCAGAGTATTCAAATTGCCAATAATATGATCCAATCTTCCGGTGAACTCACAAATGATCACCACACTTTTCTATGAAAAAATAGCGTAATGATATATATCAACATTTAAAAAAAAGAATACCCTTAGGTTGCACACATAAAAGAGTAACATACCAGCTTATCCAGAGATTCTGTGGACTTTAACTCCTCTTTCAACACCATCAGAGCCTTGGAGAAATCTGTCTCGTCCTGATCCTCGGTAACAACCACTTTGCATTTGCTTCGTGTTTGATCCTTCAACCGCGACATGGAATCATCCGTAATGGAGTCAAAGTCACCAGACGCAATGTCGGGATATTTGACATCATTCTTCACATCCTCGGACTGCCGGTCAAGAAAGTGGAAGAAGCGATTAGCCCCGCCGTCGACTACTTGGCGGATTGCGGCTGAAAATTATTAACATAATATTTCACAGACGTAGCAGTGTCATCATAGTTTCCCCTTGCTGCTTTATAATTTACCAATCATGTTGCAACCTATAAATCTTACCATTGTTCCAGATTTTCTGGAAAAAAGCGTCCTCTAGTTGGATTTTTCTATTGAGTATAACCACAGCGTAGTCGCTGTTTGTGAACAATTGCTGAGGATTTATCCTAAATATCTTTTGCATTGATGATGACATTCTAAAACAGGAAGATGATGATGTGTATTCTGTGCAAGAAGTGAACAAAAATGATTTATTTTTTTTGAGCTTTTTATGTCATTTTTTAATGTTAATTTTCCACATGAATTAGTTTACCTCGTCGAAGAAAGTTATAAGATTGCCGACAAAGAATACGACCAAAGATAATCATGGACTTGTTTCCAATAGTTCAATCCAGAGAAATATGCTGAATTGCGGGTTATGAGCAGCTGAACAGCGAAATCATGTACAAGTAGAGACAATATATTACTTCTCCATCTGGTATTATAGGACAATTTATATGAGCTGTAATACGTCACGTACTGTGTACGCGTAAACGGCGTAAAGTTGAAAGTAATACCGAGTCAGTGGATTCATTGGAAATGTTAACATGCCCATATATTACATAAGTGTATAATGTATATTAATGTATAATATGTACTGTGACTTTTGGATGTTTTCAATGCATTAGCTGGTGTCCTTAGCTCCAATGCACCACGCTGAAATGTCTAACGATGTTGTTGCGCTGAGATTTACTAAACTGTTTTTTGCTGACGTGTTTGTTGTCATATTGAAAAAAGTATTTTTTAAAGTGAGGGAAATGAATTTTAAAATGATTTAAAATGACATTTATTTATTTTTAGCTCTCAAAATTGTCACGCAAGTTTGCATCTTGCAAGTTCCCACTCAAGAGTCTTGAGTGGGAAACCTTTGTAGGGATCTGCTTTGTTCCACGTTCCTTAATATATTTTGACAATCTTTCACAATTTCTTTTAGATGCAGGTGTGCGTGTTGTATTTACAGTTGAAGTATAAAAAATACATATAGCGAATTTAAGTTTAATGTTTTAATGCATGTAATTTTTTGCTTGAAATATATAAGGGTCAATGGCTACTGGCACTGGCTAATGTGTTTATGTTTACTTTCACACATATATTCACATTAATTATAAACTACTTAATATTCGTTATTTAGGGATTACGTAAATCGCGAATATGCCGAAGCCATATAATTGTGTACGTACTGTAATTAAAGGTGGAGCAAAGAAGCAATGCGATTTATGTAAAGATAATGCCTGTTCCGCTAAAAATCCACATTTTTCTCCTGCTGTACATATTATATTTATATATAATTATTTCACACATCACATCTTGTATCACCTTTTGTATTGATTTATACAAATCAGCTATATTACTCAATTAATTCTTTGTTGTCCTCGACAAAAGATACTTCCGTGTTGTTCATTCGTCTTTTAGTATATGATAAATTAACCTTCCTCGTAGATTTTGTATACAAACTTTTCTGAATATCTATTTTCACTATGCAAACACTCACCCATCCACCATGTGCCTGCAAGATCACATCAAGATAATCAAGAACACTTCATGCAAAGGCTTTTAATGATGTACAACATTCTTTTTTAAACTTCTTTTTATAGCTGGATTGTGTGAGATTTATATAATTTATTTAATCATGAACACTTCATGCAAAGGCTTTTAATGATGTACAACATTCTTTTTTAAACTTCTTTTTATAGCTGGATTGTGTGAGATTTATATAATTTATTTCTCATGGTAAAAATATGCGTAATTGTTGCATAAAAAGTGATAACTCTTCTTGTAAAGAATAACAAACAAACAACAATAATGCTGCTGAGTCAGTTCGTCGCAATCTTAAATGCTAATTAAGCATTAATGCTTCATCAGATCATCCTTGATTTGGAATATCCTATATAATTCGTTAACATTATATAAATACATACGCTTCACTGTCAATTGATTTTCGACAACTCATCGTAATGAAATGAACACGTTTTTCGCGTTGTCAAAAGGGATTACCTGCTATCTATACCTGCTTGCAGTGNTAATGAAATGAACACGTTTTTCGCGTTGTCAAAAGGGATTACCTGCTATCTATACCTGCTTGCAGTGATCAGTACGGCACGGACCACAGTAGTGTAATTGGCAATGGCGGCCTTGCTGCGAGATTCTTTTCATGTACTGCTGCAATATGAATTTTACTTTTCATGCAAAAGATTCGTATCACCACCTATGCACATAGTTTATTACTTACAATGAGCTGGTCAATAAAGTTACTGCCCTGAACTTGTACGCATCTCAAGGTCATGTTTGTATGAAGGTTATCTAGTAAAAATGTTTTGCAAATCTTTTTTTCAGACAAGCCAACACTTAACAAATACTACAATTCTCTTGGGCATCCTCAGGAAAATGACTAGTATCATCAAGGCAATTTTTTTCGCGAGGATATAATAATAACACGTTCAAGTACCCAATTAATTTTGTGCATAAAATTGGGTATAACAGAGAGGGGATACTTTTTTCTCATGAAGAATCATAATGGAAACGGAACGAAAATATGAACATCCTCCAGGAACAGATCAAACATCATGCAAGCTGGACAGGACAGACAGATCAGCTCACATTCGCAACATAATATTGCGTTGTTGTATTGTATAATGTTATACTGAAGAATTCATACAGCAGGAAAATATAAGGTTGCGTATTGTGTTTTTGTACTCTACCTGTTGTCGACGCAAATTCAATTTACGACATAACAATTTGTGTGTGCATCTTAGTACATTTACATACCACATCTCTACGAAACTGATATATTGATACCACACATTGTTGCGATGATGTAAGAACGCTTGTTTCTGGTCCAGGTAACTCGATGTTTACATTGCAATCTTCGAATAGACGTCACGGTCAATTATTGTCGTATTTAAACAAATAAGAACTGCTAAAGACGTTTATCAGATGAAAAGTAGATTTGCAAGAGTGAGGTGGTCGACGGTCGATTGGTTTTTAGACGCTTTCTTGATGCCTGCGGAGTGACAAAGTTACGCAGCTAGAAACAAGTTTTAACTTACGTCTTCCCAAATTTGCTGAAAATACAATTTCGCCGAAATTGTTTTGTGGTACTGTCCAAATTGCAGTTTTGTTGTTTGCATATTTGGCACATTGTTCACTCTCCATTTGTTCTTCCAAAGATACAGATTTGTTTTTTTATTTGGGCAAGAAAAGTTATCAGGATGGCTGCAGGAATCAAATCGGTCGGAAGTGGGTTGGTAGTGTTGTGTGCTACGTTCTATTATTTGTCTTTGAGCAGCGTAGCGGTACATGGCATAAGTGTTGAACAAGATCTCACTTTGACAGCCAAAGAACTACAGGCGTTGCAAGAGGTATTTACGTTGAATAATAAAATCGGGAGAGCCCAAATTTTATATGTAATTATAAATGTTGATTGCATTTTTATGATTATTGTGTTGCATGTAGTTCAAAAAGTCAGTATTACCCAAAATAGAAAAAGAGCACGCCTACATGAAAATGGACGTTTACTTGATACGTTGGCTCCGTGCTAAAAATCTTAATTTGAAGCAAGCAGAAAATATGCTGATGGAGGTGCGGATCAATTTATTTTAAATGACATACAAATCCAAATTTTAATGCCCTTCAGCAGCGTAATTTCAAATTATTGAACGCTTTTTTAATGAAAAATCCAATAGAATATCAAATGGAGAAAGCAGTACAATATCGACCAAATCCATGATGAGGACTGGTCTGATATATTTCTAGACTATCCATACACAAATGACACGTTTGATTTAGCTGGAAGACCAAGTATGTTGCCAGTTACCAATCAGTAATCTTTTATTAACCACAAATTATACGACTTTAAACTCGTTAGACCAAATGGATTACAAATGCTAACTTTGATATTTTTAGTTGGAGCTTTCAGTTTATCCGATTGGGATTTTAGAAAGGTAAGTGTTTTGCAGTTTTTATGTAACTGATTTAAGTGTTTCGTGGTTATATTTATAACAATAATTTATTTTCTTTTTCATAGGCGATTGCTTCTGGAAATCAAATTCGTTTATTCCGTTACATGATCAAATTACTCGACGAAGCGACCAATGCCGTTCTCCGATTGCAGGCAGAGGGAAAGAAAGTAACCCAGTGGAAAGTTCTAATGAATATGGAAGGATTTAATTTGGTGCAACACGGATGTGGATCATGTAAGAAAGAATTATGTTTTTTTCGCTAAAATATTGTATGAAATTAGATTCACAAATAAATTTACGTTTTTGTAGGTCTGCCAGGATTCAGTTATTTTGTTCAAGCGTACGAAAATTTTTATCCAGGCTTTGCGGATGCAATTGTTACAATTAACAGTAAGTTAAGCAAAAATAAGAATGATTGATTGATTGCAATTTGAAAGTGGTTTCATTTGTTTTTGAATTGCCGTGTTTTCTTCAATTTTCAGCTCCACCAGCTTTCCAGGTAATCCTTAACCTTGTCAGACCAGTGTTCACTGCTCAAACAAGAGAAGCGGTTAAAGTATTTGGATCAAATAAAGCTCAATGGATGGCATACTTAGACAAGGAAATTAGTCGGGATCAACGTTATCCTGAGTGAGTGAAAGCCGCATAAAGTACATATATTGCATTATTTTGTAATACGCTAATTGAGAGATTATATATTTATTGCAGTTTTGGGGGTGTAAGAAAGCTCAAACAGTGAAAACTTTGTCGCAGCAAATTGTTCATTTCTCCAGCAGCAGCATGGGTTTCATTTCTTCTCTTGGTTAATTCCTAAGACTGTTATATTAATACTCGTCCTACTTACCATTTAGCCGCTAATTAAAAGAATAAACGTTCTTGTCACAAAAGTGTATATCAGTACATTGTAAGACAGTTGCAACGTGGCTCTCAATAAAAATGTATGCACACAATTACTTTTACTTAATGCTGATTTGAAAAGCTGGGTGTGCTTAAAAATTACGCAGTTCTATACTTAATGTTTGACCTTGTACTCATTTACTGTAATTTCATTTCCATGTATTTTTTACATTTAACCTAAGTAAACAAGCAATATTTTTCCCATGCATAATAATATTATACTACCATATCAAAAGACGGGCAACATAAATTAAAAATATTGTATTGCTTTTCGAGTTTCAGGATTTTAAATATTTATGAAAGTCCCATCAGCCCAGCCGCATCGCATTTATGCAAATATAACCCGCTCCACGCGGCTGTCCATATTATTACACATAAAAGGTATGTGTTGAGGGAAACTGGCGATGAGTGATTGAGCTGTTGTGTTTTACACTTAATTTAAATGACAATCCTAATTTTCATACAGCTTTGAACTATGTGTCATATCGGCAATGACCAGGCCTTAGTTTATAAATACTAAAAACTGAGATAACATATACTTTTGACGACAACGACATATCAACTTCTTATGTTCAAGAGATCTTATTGTATAGTGACACAAATTACAAGGTCGAATACATTATCAAATAACATACATTTATATTATGCTTCATCTTTATCAATTAAGAATGATTGATGAGCAACATGCCTGCCTCCACTACCATAATAAAATGCGCTGCTGATCTCAACATTCAATGCTGATCTTATGGTTATTTGAAATCGGCAGCAATACTTTGAAATTGATAACATCAGCTCAGCTTGGGCACACCCTCTTGCACATGAATTGTAGCAAGTTCCTCTTTTATCAGGAAGCTCTGATAATCAGAGTCTGAATCTGAGTGTGAAATTCACACGATGAAATTCGCAGTGTAAAAGTGAATCCCCAACTCAAATACTTCACGTCGTCAGCCTACACTCAATAATCTTGTCCAATTTGTATGATAAAATCTTTAAGCTTATCACATCAAATGCAATGAGTAAAACTAGACTCTTCCCCAGAATTGCCATTTCAAAATGTGTAAACAAGTTAATTATTCATTCAAAATTGTGAAGCATTTTTGCAATATATGTAGTTGTTGAATTTTCACGTAAATTTGTCACTGAATATCTAAAATTAGGTCCCATATAATATGTATACTTATAATAAAAATGCATGATGTTCAATGGCATTCACTTAAAGCAAAACAATTCATTTTCTTCTTCAAACCATTAAAAGAAAATTGTACAAACAATTATTTTTAAATTGAATTCTACAGCAATTCTATGTATAATTGTAATGTAGATGAATAAGGCGTTTCTACTCACAAATTAAACACCTTTAATTTATCAACAAAGTACACAGATAACCGTTGCATTCCAAAAACGAACGTCGTTATGTCTTTTTATATTATTGCCTCTGGTAAACACACCTTAAACGCAACGTGTTACAAAGTGATTCCAGAGCATATCAGGTAACCCCATTCCGCAAGCTTATTGCAATAAAATACCTACGTACATACATACCTCAAAAAAAAATTTGTAGATAAATTTTTTTTTCTACAAATAACATGTCCTTTTTGTACATATTGAACCTACTTTCCATTACATGTCCAACTTTCCATTTCCACGCTGCGTATTATGCGTTTTGGAAGTGCGGTAACTGTCAACAACTTTACGTACGTGCCCTGTTATCACTAAGCTTATCAGTATATTTATCATTAAAAATTCATGTCCGGTCACCGGTAATATTTCAATCATTTTTTGAGTGTATATTTGACGTGTTACCATGCATACTACATGTGATTCGTACTCTTTTTGGAAGTTCTGGAATGGCATACAATCTTATATTTACAAATTTTAGTAGTGCAATCCCCGCGTTACAAAGGTGCCATAAAAGCAGAAGGAAGTTAAGAGCTAAAAATGCTCATATTTACATAAATGCATGTATGTAAATTAATTTATTAATAACATATATGGTACCTGCTATGAAATAATTTCTTAAAATACAACGAAATGTAAAATGTGTAAAGAGGGTATATATGCAACTATGCAGCTAGTGCGGTATTAATTAATATGATGGCGATTTATAACGACAGAGTAAGTGATGAGAAAATAAATCTTCTTAGTAACTGATACGTTGAAACACTTTAAAGAATACAATGAACACTATATGATTTGCACCTATGTAAGTCGTAATTGTATGCATGCACCGAATGCGTAAATGTCAAAACAATGTCATTTCATACACCAGACCACTTCAGACAGAGTCGAGTAATATTAAACAAACCACGCTAGTGTAGCTGAATTATCCAGTCCTGTTGCCCTGACAATTTTAGTTTAAATCTTTAAAATTTCCTTAATTGTGGGCAGGTTACTAACATAAACCTGACACCATGTCAAGTTAAATATTTATCATTTGCATTGGATAATGGTTAATGTACGTAGTTACAGATATTTTCCACCCAATATTCTATGAAAAAATGTACAAAATGTTGAATGTTAGAAAAACAACCAACAATATCTCTGCGTCATAACATTTTTTTCCCTTGTGTGTACAATTCCTGGAAATACTACCTATACTATTTCTTTAACTTCCTTCCATATCTTACTTCCACAATCCTACTTCCTCAAACAATGAATTACTACATACCTCCTAATTCAGTTGTTTGTTATTGAATTGATTCTATAAATCTACATAGTTCATCCTGATCATCCTGTAGTGTTGGTTGACGCTTTATCTTCCAACACAAATTCATTATCTGTCATACCTGTGTCTATTGTCTACCTGCCGCTTCATCTCTTCTTCCTGTTTGTTTCTTGAAAAAAATCCTCTTTTAAAATAATCACTAATCAGTCATTATAGGTAGTACAGGGATCATGAACCTGACCATCCATATACAACTAGGTCCCATTACTCCACGTGATAGGTTCAAGCATTCAAGGTCATCTGGATAAATTTACATACACCGTGTCTGACCAAAAAGCCAAGCTAACAAAGACAATGCAAGTGGTTCTCTCTCCTCAGAGTATTTTTCAATCTTAAATCTTGACCATCATCTAGGTATATTAACTCAATTCTGTGTTATATTTCTGCTTCAGCAGGTTTTTTTGTAAGAACAACTTTTTGGTGGACTACACGTGTTTACGAGAATATAGGTACATTTTTATAATTTTTTTGCATGCATGTACAAACGTATGTTGTATGCACTATATAAGCATGGTCTACTGAATTTCTCGCAATTTTTCAGTTTTTTTATGTGCATTGTGTAGACACAGGTAGTTCTCATAGTTAATTAGAACATGCAGACGTCATAAATGTAGTGTTTCCTACACGAGATGTGGGTATACTATGCCGTGATCATAGGTATGAATGTTCTATGTAAATGATTTATAATCTGACCAATAGATTCTTTTTGGTGTGATTGGCTTTGCTTTTAAAGTCTGCTGCTTCTCGGAATTTTGCCTATCTTAAAATCTATTCCATGTTTTAATAGCAATTTAATTGCATGAATAAGACTTTTCTTGCTTGTTTGTTTTCCATTTTAGTCTAAAAATGTCTATATTCTCAATGAGAGACATGACAGACGAAGCATAATTTGCAGATTCACTTTAAATTTGGCTACTGTGCCATGTGTATCAAAATTTATCTGTCCAATACTGTGATTTAATTTTGTCATGAGTAAAAAAATTAAAATGGGTAATTTTAAGGAACTGGGTAGTTGTGGAATGGGGCTAAGTGTTCTGTTTTACTTTCTATTAGCAGTAAATACATTAACAGTTGTAAGTGTAAGTTTAGAGGAAGATCTTTCGATGACGGAGGAACAATACCAGAGTTTGCAAGAGGTAATAGCAGGGATTGTCTAGCAATACTATGCATTTGAATATTTACACATATATTTTTGGAAATAATTTTAAATTGACGAATCAATAATAATTGTGCAAAGTTTAAGAAAATGGTGATCCCTCGCATGCAAAAAGAACCCAATTATATGACAACGGACTTCTATCTGATGCGATGGCTTCGTGCAAAGAACTTTAATTTAAGACAAGCTGAAAGCATGTTGCTGCAGGTTAGCCGAAATTACTTATATCCAAAACGAATCATGATTCATGATGGGTTCGCACGTTTCTCGCTCATGCTCTAATTTTTCCTTGATTTTGTAGGACTTGAACTGGAGAAATCAATGGTCAATTAATGGTATACACGATGAAAATTGGGAAGATATGTATACTGACTTTCCTTACACCAATGACACCATTGATTTAACAGGGAGACCAAGTAAGATCACTATTCAAAATAACATTGATATTTTGTGTGGGGGTGACTACCCAATAACTCTATAAAATCATACATTATCTTATGAATTCCAGTTGGAACTGTCAACTTTGGTGATTGGGATTTGAGAAGAGCAATTGCCAGTGGTAAAGCTATTCGATTGTTCCGGTACTTAATGAAGCTTGTTGATGAAGCCACCCATCATGTACTCAGATTACAACGTGAAGGTCAGAATGTGACACAATGGAAAATGTTGATCAATATGGAAGGATTCAATCTGATTCAACACGGATGCGCGGCTTGTAAGTCTACGGATCTCGTAACGGGTCATAAACTTAATCAAACCCTCTTCAAACATTTCGTACTAAATTTTCATTTATTTTTCTATACAACAGGTCTTCCAGGTATACCTTTCCTAGTGCAAACGTACGAGGATCACTTTCCAGGATTTGCAGATGGCATCATTACAATTAACAGTACACAAAGTTTACAAACGTTTTTTCTTGATTAGTTTAGCTAATTTATGTTATCAGTTGGGTGACTGATTGAGTTATTTGTCTAATGCTTGATAATAGCTCCTGCAACATTTCAAGTGGTTGTAAACATTGCAAAACCAATGCTCTCAGAGGCTAACAGAAGGGCACTCAAGGTTTTTGGCAATAATAAATCTCAATGGATGGCGTATTTGGATAAAGAAATTAGTAGGGATCAGAGGTATGAATGCAACACATTGTACAATACAATTGAGCAGCAATGCTGTTTTTAACTTTCAACAAATTACAGGCTGCTATTTAAGCTTAATTTCTTGATTGTTTCGTAGATATCCAGAATTTGGAGGGACAAGAAAATCATCAAAACAAACTGCAGTACATTAATTATTGAGTTTTTATTTAATCGTCCTGAGCCAATGCCATCTTATTAATATTTATTTTTGTATATATTATGTATATAACTTTTGTATATTTTATATTGTAAATACACATGCGTATGTAACTTAATATTTTTATATTTTCTGTCGTTCCCTTTCAATTAGAAATATTGTATACTTGCGTAATAAATCAACAAGTATCCCTTTTCATACATCATTTAACTAGTTTAAAAATCGAAAAATTTGCAATGATTTACATAGTATTTTCTTTTAATCAATTTTCTTACTTGAAAAATCGTGTTGATACGTTGGCTGGTTAAAGCGGCGTTTCATAACCATGACTAGGTCGCTAGCAAGTTTCATGCCCCTTTTAACTATGACAAGAAAGGACGCAGAAATAGTCAGAAGGAGAATCAATAGGAACAGTAGAATATCACAGGAATAATACTGAAAAATATTCATTTTCCGGGCAGGAGATTGGATAAAATGAGTAGCAGTGTTGTCAATTGTGTTTAGCACGTATTCAGTCCAAAATACAGCAGTCTCGAGAGGGGGATTTTGTCGGTGGCGAAATGCTTTTGAGATTCGTTGCACATTTTCAGAAAAGCTATTAATACAAATATTAATTATTTTTTCATTTGGCATGTCAAGTTCCACTTAAAAAAAAAGTTCCATGATTTACCTGGAATCATTTAAAATCCTATTAATGGACGCAGTCAAGGTTTCCTCATTAATCCGATTCAGATCCAGCTTTAACGCGTAGCCTTGTAGTACAGCATTATGTACGTTGGTATCTTGATCCATACCCAACGGGATTCCCAATACTGGCACGCCGTGATACACTGGTAATATACAGATGAATGAAATTGAGAGATAACGTGACTTGAGCATGCCGAGAGAAAGAGTAATTTTTCTCATTTGATTTAGGTTTATGGTTTGATGGTTTGATTGATTTACCTGATTCTTGCATACTAAGCAGACCCCCGTGTGAGATGATCATACGTATATTTTCGTTACCTTTCCACACAAAGAGAGGAAATGTGTTGTGAATGTGAGTTGTATGGTGTTAACCGTGTGATGTAAAAATGGTGTTGAAATAAAATCTAATTAATTACCTAAAAGATCTTGTTGAGAAAACCAATCTTCAATCCTTACGTTTTCAGGTATGATGTGGTGTTGCTGGTTCAACCCCTGATTCCATTTTATGACAACCCGTTGCTTTAATTTGGAGAAAGTAGTAAATAAGGTGCGGATAAACTCACTAGGAGCATTGTTCGGGTTGATGGTGGACCCAAGACTGAAGTAGATGAAACCATGGGGGGCTGATGACTTGCTTATGAATTTTTCTAAATCCTCAAATGAAATATTACAGAATGCTCAATTACAAACAAAGTATTTTACAGAGAATGTATAACAGTGACAACCTTACACCCGCGTGAGTACTCTTGACTTACAGAATTCTTAAGAGGTTTTGGTTTCCTGCAGTGAATTCCACCCACTTCCACCACCGCTGGCAACAAAGGTCTGGGAAAATTCATTGTATAATGGCTATTCATCATGATCAATTTCGATTCCTGCTCAATTTCCAATATCCCAGGGTAATCATTCCCCAAATATTCCTTGTACACTTTCTCCAAACTTGGTAATATAACAAAATTGACATACGCTCGAGCAAGCAGAAAATGTACAAAATTTCTCAACCGCCCCCAAAAACACATTTCCCCGTCGTATTCGCTATACCCTCGAAAACTCAATACGGGGATGATTGATGGGGGTAAAAAATTCCCCATTCTTTCAGAAATATAAGATGGCGCTGGCATTGTCGTCACCAAAATAAATGGCATTCCACTTTTATGAATAAACCCATCCAAGCAATTACTCATAAAACTGTCGACGATGATCAAATCAAATGCTTTAGCCCTCATGGCTTGCTGAAATACTTCACTTTGAATAACTTTATGGCAGGCGTTAATAACAAATTGTAGCGGAAATACCATGCTACTTTTACTATTTTTTCTACTTTCAAGTGGATCTGGGAATCCCTGCATTAATTCTTCCGAAGTTATTGGTACAAATTCATGAATTTTTGAGCCACTCTTTGGGGGCTGAATGGATTTTTCTGTGGTGAGAACTGTTACGTCATGCCCTCGATCAGCGAGTGTGTAAATCCATGGCTCGAAAAAGATTTTATGGCTCTTTGTCGACAATGGAAGTAGGAACAAGATTCTTTCACTGGAAACGCTTGTCACTGATTGTGAAATGGTCAGGAAAACTGTAAGGGCTGCTAGAGTACTAAGGATCCGTGCTGACCTTCCACTTCCTCCATCTCCACAAACGTTGGTATAGCGTACAGAGGCCATGATACGGTTTGTTAATGAAGGAACCACCAAACCACATTGAAGTGATAGAGATGATCGAGTGGTGGGTGGTGGGTTGTATTCACAAATTACGCAGCGACTTTAAAATGACAATGGAGAAAAAATGGGTTACATTTATAGTAAGAATCCTATTGCCAAAATCCTGTTGCCTATTATAATCTTTGCAAATGACTTTCAAGAGAAGAGGATGATGACGATGCGACAAGTGTGTGGAATATACCTATGGTTAAAATGCTATATGCTAAAAGTTCGGGGTCGTACCTCAGTAGAGAGAAATCATT
>JAHZNC010003135.1:0-16478 GCA_027744095.1 Zhuqinia jingwanae
TCGAGAATTATTTGGTCGGGCTGGAGAGCGGCTGTTATCTTCCGGAATAACAAATTTAGCGTCCACTTTGATAAGAAGTTTCCCTTTTGAATCGTCTTCAATCGGATCGTGAACTTCCAGCCACTGACAAAAAAAGTTTTAAAATATTTCAAGTTTTAAATGCATTTTTTCTATAAAAAAACTTAATTCATGCATTTAATTTAATATTAACTACCTGTACTGATGGATTTAAATTTGGTGTCTTCAACTGTTCATCCACGGAACAAGTTGTCATCCCCAAAAAACTCGTTTTATTCATAGGGATCCCTCCATCTCCTCCCCCACTCCCAACAATCGCACTCTGATGGTCCTGCCAAGTCTCCACAAAAATTGTGGTATCCTTTCCTGTCATGATCAGAAATGGTTGGATCATTGGCAGCCGTGGAAGTTTAATATATGTGACATCCGGGGGAACGTCAATATGAGTCCACCAAGTTTTAACCCGATAACGAGGCATATAACCGTTACGAATTGGAACGGAGGATGCCAGGATTTCCATTGAAATGTCCACCATATTGTTTATAATTAAAACTTTTTGTGCTATTTAAATTTCATTATTTAATGAGAGATTAACTTTCTGCGACCAAAAAAAGAACAAGTCATATGATTGTGTTGATGTTATTGAGCTGTTTTTTTGTATTTGTTATGTAATGTTATTTATTACGCAGACTGCGGATGAAAAGTATCTTGTGTTTAGCAGCACCAATTTGCAAGTACGCAGTGAGAGTGAGTGAGAGATCATCTGCTGGACTGCCAAATGTACAAAAACTCAAGTTTGAAAAAACTTTTTTTGTCGTCTTCCAGCATAAATACATACCTAGAAACATGTGCTTTTAAATTAACTTAATTGCGTAGTTGTAGCTTTGTAAATATTAAAACAAACTACTCTTTATGTAAGTGTCGTAATAATTAATACGCATTTTGTTTGGTGTGCAAAGTGCGAAAAAGCCAACTGCTTGATTTTAGTTTTTTTTGTGTTTTGAAATAAAATAATTAAAAATGTCCACCCTAACTTTAATGAGAATTTACGCCAAGTACCACAACATGCCTAGACTCCCCATTCCTTGCATTGGATATGCTGGAACATTATACTCCTCCCCGCTAATTGACAAGCAAAGATATTGCGTAATGGATGACGCGGGGAGAACAACAGGTTCTCCGGAAAATTTAGGAGCATCCCATGTTATGGTAAAGGGGGGAGCAATGGGCAGTTATATTTTCAGGTAATTTAATTGATTCAAAAAAATTACTTTATAACTTGAAGCCAATTTACGGCTGTAAACAAGGAAGTAGAAAGATAAATTAGAAGAATTTATTTTGTATGGTTTTTAGACGCTTTTCAACCTCCACAGCGGACATTAAAAAAGCAGAAAAGGAACGCCAAGAGAAAGACAAGTTTAAAAGGCAAAGTGCAGAAACGATTAAAATCATGTTGGTCAGTGAAACTGGTTCACTTTTAGCAATGAATCTGGAAGAAGCTAATAAATTAGCGAGAAAGAAAAGCCTAAATCTTGTTCACATTACAAATCCAAAGGAAAAACCTGTCAGTTCACATAAAGAGATTTATAAACTTGTTTCTAAACTTACAAGCTTAAAAGAGGATGATCATGGGGAGGGGGAAGAGGAGGAGAAATCCGTCAGTATTAAACAGAAGGAAAAGGACTTAAAGACCGTGCTACTCAAAAGCAATACAGGGGAACATGATGTCAATTCTAAGATAAGTAGTATGAAAAAGTGGATCACCAAAGGACATCGGGTTCGGGTTGCGATAACCCAGTCTGGAGATAAAGGGAGTGCTGTAAGTTGTATCATAACTTAATATCCAAGATAAATGCATGTAGTGTTAACTCCAATATTTAAAAGTTTTTTTAAATGTATTTGTGACAAAAATTGGCAATCTTTTTGGAAATTTTTTCTACAGGAAACAATTTTTAAAAGCATTGAGGCACAAATGGCAGAAGTGGAAGGACAGATCCAACAGAAAATCACAAAAGGAAATGAGCTCCGTTTCTACGTTGGCCCTCCAAAGAAAGCTAAAGCTG
This sequence comes from Zhuqinia jingwanae, assembly GCA_027744095.1. Taxonomy (NCBI): domain Eukaryota; kingdom Metazoa; phylum Arthropoda; class Collembola; order Entomobryomorpha; family Paronellidae; genus Zhuqinia; species Zhuqinia jingwanae. The sequence goes on from JAHZNC010003135.1 coordinate 2,082, forward strand.
ACAAACCAACGTCGCACCCCGACAGTGGTAAAGGGAAAGGGAGAGATAAAGAAGATAAAGATGAGAAAGATGATGGTGGTGGCAAGGACCCTGATAATAATGACGACGACAACGACAAGAAAAGAAAAGGAAAGAAATATCCTCAACCAGTTTACGATCATGGGACTACGTCTTTTTGTTAAAAATAGGCAGCGACCATAGGAAATAGTTAAGTCATGTCGTCCTAATAGTTGATAAATAATTATAAATACCTTTAAGACTGTTTAAAAATATTGAGAATGTAAAAGAATAAAAAGAGCTATCATTTAATACACTTTACATTATATATATATTTGCATAAAATATTATATCGTACGATAATATTTTGTAACCGTTTTTTCTTTGTAAATAATAACATAGGTGAACTGTGCTTGAATAACCTTTTCATATTTTTAGAAAAAAAGTACATAATGCCAAGGACAAACAAAAAATTCTTTGCGCATACTAGTAAAATATCAAAATACTGATTGTATATCCGATTCTTGTGACATGTTGTTCTCCAAAAAACTCCAAATCCTCAACTAAAGGTTCTTAATAAGAACTTCTTATAGCCTTCATTCATGTCATGATAATATAATACTTACCATGTATGTACCTCTGCCTGTAGTGTATATGAATGATATATGTATACCTATTTCTGCTCAAAACCCTGTGTAAAAATAATAACCTTGCTCCGGGCAAAAAGGACATGAAAGAGTCATTATTATTATTCATCAGATATTTTTTGGCTGCTTCTCCTCCTTTCTTTACTCAATCCCTTTAGTTTTCAGACACACGTTTTCACTTCCATCATCATTTTTATATTACAGATACTAGAGTGTGTTGTGTAGTATATGAACATGACATATAAAATCATACGGTGACTTTCCCACAAGTGCATTCCTGTATTGCTGTCTTTTTTGGGAGTCCTATAAAGCACAGCCAACTTGTAAAGTGTAGTCGTTTGGGCAGAACATAGCATGTATATATGATATGGTAGTACGGGCTAATGAAATTATGAATTGAATGATGTAACCCGTTCTCTGTCCTTTTCATGTATAAATGACAGACCACATGAAAATCTCGGGTAATATGCCGTGCTGGCGCTGTGACGAAAACATACACACTCAATTCATCTTAATGTTATTTATCTCTGCTGATCTTGAACATTCTCCTTTCACGTGCAAAATCGGTCCCGAGACTTCCCAACTGCCAAAAAAATTACTAGTCATTTCATCACAAAATATCTATCTAAATCTGACTAAAATCAATTATATTACGAATTGTATATAAAAAAGATCTCACCTTTCTTCTATAAACCAATTAGACAGGTGTGCCTACAAAACACATATGTACACACATAAGCACAATACGTAACAATTTTTTCGCTTGAAATGTTTTTGTGAGGAAATTCCTGCGAAAATTAATGCAATAACAACAACAAGTGCTGCTAATAAAAGGACACGTTGTTGCTGGAGTAGTGGTTATCAAACCACCTTGTGTTTTTGTTGTGATATAGGTACGTTAACCCACGTTCGTTCTCCTAATTTGTGTGCATAATTTAAGTGTGCAGTTATACTTGTGTGTGATTGCAGTGCCGAATAATCTATTCTTTGATTTTGAGCAGAAGGTGTAACTGATACAGGTGAATAGGGTACCTCCAATTCAATTAAATTCATTGTCGTTCATCGCGTTGTGCACTGCTTGCCAAACTACATTTTTCCTGCTAAAAAATCAATCCAAGTTTAAATGTTGTGATTATCTTTATGTAATAACAAGAAGAATGACCAATTTGGTCCATGGTTCTTCAACCTTCTCAATTCTCCATCAATTGATGCAATGTACGAAAGTGTAATCTCAATTTCTCATGCATTTACGCATTACACATATTACGTAATTTACACCATGAATGGGTTTACCTTTACAATTAACCCTTCTGCTATGCTGTTCCAATTAATTGTACAAATTAAAATTTCTTCTCTCTAGTACTTATTGGCATGTTACAAGTTTTACAACGGCATAGGCTATAAAAGGTGTAAGGGCCTCTGTCCCTATAACATGCTCATTTCGCAACATTGCAATAATAATGACTAATAATGCCTCGAAAATGGCGTTAATGGCAACGCTGAGCTGCTGCTGAAGGAATCCTTCTAGAAGGTTCGATAAGGGCAAGGGCCACTTCCCTCTCTCCCTTGCTCTAGAAGATTCATTTCTTTGCAAACAACAACAAAAAGCTTGAGAACCTGAACCTGATGCACGCGCACATGTTTTTTATATATGCATAATGGCATAAAGCCCTTATAAGGACAGCTTTGTAATACTTTTTATGCAAATGAAAGTTTAATTCTTAATTTTTTTTTTAAACTCTTTTTTTGTTTTTTATACGTCATTTTTTGGGTATATACAAAAATATTTAAATATAAAACAAAACTTTTCTGTTTTGGAAAGACTTTTTGTTGGGTTATTCACCCTTTCCCCTTGACTTGTTTGAATGAAACTCATCTTGCTGCTAAACAATCTTCCAGCTTTGTCCAAACATCACCTCTCTCTCGTCAATAATAATATAATCCATTATTGTAGCTAAGCGATAAATGCTTGTGCGTGCATGGTGCACATGTGCAGATATTGAATGCACTTGTCTCAAGTTTCACAATTTTTCAACTTTCAAGATGACATTGGTTATATTCGCTATAAGCTGGAGTTATATATAAAGTAATGAGGAATACAGATACAGAAGGCAGACAAGGCAATAATTGTTAACGATAATGATGACGCGTGTTGTATTCAGTTGGAAGACGAGACTATGTATCATACTAATACTTTGTATTAAAAATATTTTATTTGCTTTGTCATCGTTTTCATCATTTTACAATGGGATAAAACGACAATGATGATTATATAATCATCGCATATTTAGAGATTTCAAGACAAGTTGTTAAATAAAATACGTGTGCGCACTAAAAAAACGGATAGATTCTTTTATGGCAAACTTGTAATTCCTTTTATCTTTTCTTTGACAAAATTATTAGATAAAAATATTTGGAGCAGCTTTAATCCGCATTAAGAGCTACGTGGTTCGAGAGTAATCATAGTACACAGTATATATCGGCCAATTAAAAAGGCTGAACAAGTGCTCTAAAGTGGACTCCTCAACAGCACAAAAGAAGGAAAGCGTAACAAAGAGAATAGAAGAAGGGAACAACAGCAACGGCGAAATTCCCAGTGTCACCACCGTCACCACCACGACTCAGCAGAAGACACTTGAAGATCAGAAAAGCAGAGGAACAACTGCTGCAGATCAAGAAGAAGAAAAAGAAGGTTGTGCCTGTGCTGTTTCAGTAGTCACAACCACAGGTGCACAAGGATTGGACATTGTAGATCCCATTCCCGATAATAGTTGCGGAAGCAGTAAAAACAAAGAAGCTCCCAAATGTTCGCTTCAACCGCTGGAGTCAATTTTTGGCTTTTTCTCGCGAAAAATGCCAGTCGGTCTTACGGAACTGCTCCTGGAACTGGGGTATAAAAAAATTATGAATAATAATAATACACTCATTTGTAGAAGAAAACCTATTATTTGCTTCTCCCCTTAAATATATATATATATAACTTTTCAATTTCAATAATGCTTCTTTCCTTCACACTTTTTGGTTCGCTAATATCGCACTGCTTTACAACTGGAAGGCTTTTTACAATAATTATATAGTCAATCACTGCCCTGCTTTTGTTTTAGATTTTGTGGGGTATCATGAGATTAGAGCATTTTGGTGATGATGATCATGCAATTATTTGACTAACATATTTTTTATAGTAAAAAAACAGTTCCGCAAATTTATTTGTGAATTCCACTTTTGTATTTATTTTAAAGCACTCGCTAGCAGCATGGCTCATTATTACTTTCTATCAACTTTCAATTTACTCGTTTTGTTTATCTATTCATCTTATCTCAAGTATCAACAAATTCACACGAGCCAAGCTTGTGCTCTTTTATGCGGCACGCATGGCCCAGATGAACTCAAAATCAGTTTTTTAATGACTCCATTTTGCTCACTTTTTAAACTTTATTTTGACTGCTTAGGTATATCCTTTCAGGACAATGACAGTCATGCATGATGTTCTTGTTGGGTTGAATGAGTTCCCAAAAAATGATGAATAAGAAGACAGACAAAAACTTTGTTCAAACTAGAAAATATAAATGATCCTGTTCAAATTGCGCAAGCCAAGAAACATTTAAAAAAAAATTGTCATAAAAATTATAATGTGGGTGTTATCAAAAGTTATCTCTTAGTCGATAGGGTCATCAGTCATCGGTGTCTTGCACAATCAATAGAAACCGTAGCTTTTATAGCAGACTTGTTCAAGAGCAACAGCACACGCTTTAAGAACGTTTCCCTGAAGTAAAAATAATAGGTATATATAGTTATGTAAACGCAATTAAAATTTGATACCAGTTTTTGATGTAACCTTAAAAGGTTTTGTATTATAACATGATGAATGACACATGATGCCATAATAATATATTGAACATGACATAAGATAAAGCAGTTATATTTTTTTGCAAGATAAGCTTTTAATTGCATAGTAAAAAAATATATATATTTCTTGGTATAGCTTTTATGATAATTATCATGATCACTGAAGCTATAATTCAGCAGAATTCCATGATGAATGACAAGTGATGATGATAAAAACGTGTGTCAAAGAATAATGCGGCATAGGACCTTTCTTATGATCTGTTTTTTTGTTTGGAAAATGGATTTTTATGCCCATTATTGACTTGTCCAATGACACGAGCAATAAGAGTATCATTTATTGAAGAGGTATTCAAGAAAATTTATTTGATTACCTTATTTTTGTTTTGAAATATTGCATCTGTGATCTCTTAACTCTTCAACTGATTTGATATCTGCTTCATCATAAAAAAATATGGAAAAAATAGCTGATGATGCTGCTGCCTTGCCTGCTGCATTGATAAAAAAGAATAGAAAGGCTATATTTTTTATGTACGCCAAGGCGGATGTGGTGAGTGAGCACAGGACCTTATAGGTCATTCAACGTCGTCGGCGTACATATTTCTCATCCATCATTAAATTATCATAAGTATACTTTATTTTTTGCTGCGTAAGATCATTTGATAAATATTGCGAAAATAAGTAAATTTTGCTCCATGATGTAATGATGAGATCTCTATATTTTAAAAAAAGTGAACGAGGAAAGAACAAAGGAATGCAAGAATCTCTTTGTTCCCAAAAACTCCCACATTCAAAGTTCATCTTCGCTATATCGCCAATACACAACTGTCTGTATCTCTGATATCTCTGTGTTCCAATTACGTGCATGCTTTTACAAGTTCAAAAAAATAGAATGTGTGGGAAAAGTGGAGGAATAATTAAAACTGAATAAAAACTGAATTAAAAACTCAAAACTATCCTCTTTTGGGTCATCAACATCCTTTGTCGATGAGATCCGTACCAGTGCAGTGTGACTAGTCACTATTCACCACTAAAACTATCCTCTGAAATCTTTTTAAAAACTTGGTAGCCCGCAAAACTTTCTACTTTTTCTAGGTAGTTCAATTTCATTTAAATGACCATGGTGGGGATACACACAAATGAACATACGCATATGGGAAATCCCAGTATTCCGTTTTTTCTTCTTTTCCCATCATTTGTAATGATGATTATGATTACTCTGATGGCTAATGAGATTGATACAAATATATGCGTATACATGCCTAATCATAATGCAGAAGAATGGAGCTCTGGCCATTCTAATTTTAAAAGGTGCAATTGTGCCATTTTGCAGAAAGAGACTACAATAATTTTATACCATGTTTGTATTTTAAATACAAAGCACATAAGTATGTATATACGCTATACTTTTTCTTGTGAGTTTACTATTTTTCTAATTCACAAATTTTGCTTTTTAAGTGGCTATGATTGTGAAATTACTTTACTCACATAAAATATTACTTATTTCTTGATATATCAAAAATAAGTGCAATTTCTGCACATGTATAAAACTTTATAGCTTGAGTGACTTGTTACAGTTTTACCTGACACTCTGTAACCACCTGCACCATCTTCAATAATCAATAATATTCATTGAAATTTATTTCTCGTATTTTCCCCCTTTTTGAAGCTATTTCTTTTTATTATCTTCTGGATTTTATGACAAATTCCAGTGGAATATGGGGGTGAAGTATTTTTTTTTGCATAAAGTGGAACTGATGACATAACAAAAAAAAATGTGTCATAATGTTCTGTTGATGATCATGGTGATGATTTCCTTTATTTATATATATACCTACATAAATACATACATCCATGTTGCTTACCTTTACCTAACCTTCTCCGTTTTGGTGTTATTGTGGTAAAGGTGACGGTGAACTTTTAACGATGTACTTACAAGTTGCTGCTCTAAGTTACGACTGCGATAACTACACATGATTATATAATAATAATAAATTGTTGGCAATTGAAATACATACTTGTATAGCATGTGCAACAAGAACAACAAACAGCACAGTGAGTGCAGTAGTACTTGGTTCGCAGCTTTTGTTCAGATTTTTGTCCTCCACAACAACGAATAGCACCAATTTTTTTTGTATGATTCATGTTTGTAGCTTGGCTTGCAAATTTTTTTCCGTACTTGATTTGAGTATGTAGGTATTAGGTATTATATTTTTTTTGTAATTCATACAAAATCTTTTTTAACATGGTATTTTGCTTTTTACCATCTTATATGCTTTGGCAAAAATTCTGCAAAATTCTAGTATGCCTAAATAAATGTACGTTTGGCGTTGCTGCTGGTGTGATGATGATAAGGTGTACTATGATTTCATATGACGATGATGATGATGGTAACGCTAAGAAGCAGCACCATGAGCTTGTTTAGTTGCAAAGCACACCTTTTCCATTTAGCACGGTATTTGAGTCGGCAGCACGGCAATCACAAAACAAAAAATAAACGCATACACAAAAACTCACTCAGGCACAAGTTGGATTTTTGGAATGCTACATGTCATGTCATATTTATACTCATGCATCATCGTCGTCATATTTATCATCATACTACCTGTTATAATAACCATTTTTCTGTATATAACAGCTTGTTTCCCATCATCATCAATACCATATCGTCGTCGTCATGATGATGATGAGCCCATGCAAAACTCTAAGCATTTTCTAGACAACTGACCATTCTGCTGTCAGATTGCTGCTCGAGAAGACCTGTGCCATTTGAGTTTGTGTTGTGTATTATTATTATATATGACTTTTGTACTACTACACGTTTTATTTTTCCGCTTGTGCTCCTACTAAAGTGCTATTTTTTTACGTTTCCAATATTAATAATAATGCACATTTAAGAGGCTTATGGATTAAAACGTTTTATCTAGTCAACTATATTTGTTGTAGACGTAGGTATTGATAAGCACGAGTAGTAGTGGTGCTAAAGATAAGAATGTACCGTCATTGTGGATGTGTTGATTGCATGGCATCTCGTTATCCTTTCCTTATTTCCTTCTTTTCAGTTGTTGTGAAACGTATCCTTGCAGTTTTGACATAACTTCCTCTTCAAAAAAAGGAAAGTAAATCCCCAGAGAAGAATCCAATACGGAATTTTTTAGTACAATTCTCATTCGTTCGGGTAAATTAGTGGAAATTTATTTTGACTTGCCTATTTTTTATTTATTTTGCCGCTGGTCGAAAATTTAAAAGTAGATTTGATACATACGTGAGAGTGTGTGGTTCAAGAAATTATTATTATTATAATTTGAAACTTTTTTTTCTGGACACGCACATATATAGCAAGCACTTGTCAATTAGCACATTACCTGAAATCAGTATTGGTGATGGTGATGATAATTATGTTTGTGGAAGAAAAGGTGTAAGTGACCATCGTAATTTTGACCATCTTTGCACAAATCCCTGCACAAAAACTTGTAAAAATGCTGTTGCTGCTGATGCACCTGTTGTTATAATAATACGCGTTGTTGCACGACCTTACTGTTGCTGCTACTGCTGTGATTGTGAAAGCGCCACTACTACCACCACCACCACCTCATCCTCCTTCTCCTGCACTTGCAAGTACACGACATGTGCGTGCAAATCAGGGTTATCTAAAATTGGTATTGGGGAAAAGTGTGACATTAACTATATTGATACGTTAATTGCTGCTGGTTGCCTTTCTCTCGGGATTGCTTCACATCTGCAAAATCTGCTGCTGCTCCTGTTGGGCACGTGTTTTCTTGGGGAAAACTCTTTCTTCTTATCTTCTTCTCCTTCTTCTACTACTACTCCTTCCCTCAATCCTGCTTGCTCCAACGACACTGCCATCATCACAATGGTGGTCGTTGAAATTCGTGATGATCATCATCACACAAATAATGGCAAAAGGACTGAATGGGACGAATGGATAAAGGTTCCTTTTCGGATTAACCGGCCCCACTTCCCGAGGAAGGTCAGGATTGTGGAGGTTGGACCTCGGGATGGACTACAAAACGAAGCCAGTATTGTTCCTGCCACTGATAAGATTGAATTTATTAATAGACTGAGTCAAAGCGGATTGCAAACCATTGAGGTCACAAGGTAAAAGCAAATAGTCGTCAAATTTTTAAATAAATAATATATCATCAAAGCTAATATATTTTATAATCCACATTTTATTTTGTCGACAACAGTTTTGTATCACCAAAATGGGTACCCCAAATGGGCGACAACCGGGAGGTTTTCTCGTCAATCAACCGGAAGACTGGAATAAATTATCCGTGTCTTGTACCAAATCTCAAGGGTTTTCAATCCGCTGTAAGTGATACACATTTACTGATGCATGATGATGATGGGTGGCAGTATTATGACATCTTCAAAAAATTTAAATTTTTAAAAAGTCAATAAAAAAATTAATGCTTTTGTTTCTTAGATGGATGTCGGTGTTCAAGAAATTGCCATATTTGGAGCAGCCTCAGAAACATTCAGCATGAAAAACATCAACTGTTCCATTGCAGAGTCATTAAAGCGCTTTCAAGAGGTATGCGTGCATAAATGATATACATACTCAATATTTTAAAAAAAAACTTATCGGTCAATAAATTTACGTCATCATAACAATTTATCTTATCATAATGTGTGGACATGTTTAAAAAAAAATTTGCACAGGTAGTAAATGAGCACATGACATGCTTATCATCAAACAAAAAAAACTAATTACACTAATTTATGTGTACTTTTTTTCTTCTTCTCTCGAATGAACACCAAAGTGTTTTTAATGTCATATGTATTTGACAAGTAGTGACAAATGATAATAGATAAGAAATGTGTTTACCTATTTATTCCATTCCAGCTGGGCGTTAGCGTTGTTGACTCATCCGTCGCGGGATTGGGTGGTTGCCCATACGCAAAAGGTGCAAGTGGGAATGTAGCCACGGAAGACGTGGTCTACATGCTCCAAGGGATGCACGTCGAAACTGGAGTGGATTTGAGGAAGCTTTTATCAGCCTCGGACTTTATTTGCTCGGTGCTAAAACGGAAAACTAATTCAAAAGCAGGGCTGGCCCTAAGTAGAAATAATGCTACCAGTAATAATATTAACGATATTTCTAGTAACAATATCAAATGATCTACCTACATATGTACATACAACAATTTCGTAGGGATAATAAAATATAGTAACAGATAAGACAAAAAAATTCATTAAAAGTGTTTTTTTGTTGTTTTTTTTTCGTAAAAAAAAGTAGGCAGATAGGATAAAAATAGACTTATAAATACGAAGAAAAAATAAGCTGTTTTTACGTACGTGTGAGTATGTGCTATACACACGAGCTACTACTGCACTATTTTTGTTAACTTGTTCATAGTAATAATAATTAATTATTATAATCCTCAAAATATTTATAAAAAAATATAATGTCTTATCAGAAAAAGAATAATTCATCTCATTTTTACGTTATTTTAATTATAATGTGCATGATATTTTTTTGTGTTCGTCTCTTTTGTTAAAAAAATACATACACGCGCGTGTCGTAGTCGTATGTATTTATCCCACCAATTCCCAATTTTAATAATATCTCGTTCAATAATATTATAAATAATTTAATATTTTTAATTTGTGCGGACGGCTCACTGCGGGTCTAGTTTCAATTTACACTCACACGTCATAATGTTTAAATGCATATGTATGCTTGTACAATGACAATAATATTATAAATAATTTAATATTTTTAATTTGTGCGGACGGCTCACTGCGGGTCTAGTTTCAATTTACACTCACACGTCATAATGTTTAAATGCATGCATGTATGCTTGTACAATGTTTTTGACTAAACTATTTCAATATTTATTGAGCGCGCGTGCACATAATATTATTTAATTACCACATTTATAACAAAATATGTAGTTGTTTTTGTTAATTCTCCAGTACACAAATACAAATTTTTAGTGTATTTTTTTCAAAAAAGAATTTTTTTTTGAATGGAGCTAGGATTGACTTTTGCATATATATTGATGCCTTCGGGTTGTTGTGATCTTCAAAAAAAATACTGTTAATTTTATTTTAAAAATTGATGGAATATATTTAATACATTTAATAATTTATGGGTATGTAGATTGTAATGTAAGTTAAATGTTAAACGAAGCTAGCAGACAAATACATTTTCAAAAAGGCCATTATCAAAATTGTTAGGTTTAACTTGGATGACTCATTATTGATATTATACTGTGTTTTTATTATTGCCGAGTATGCCGACTAAACAAAGACAAAAAGAAGATGAAAACAAGCTACTTGAAAGTTTTTTTTTTGTAGCTAAAAATCAAGACTGGGCAAAGGACTTAAAAAAATGAACATAATGTATACTATTTGATAGCCTTAAATTGTTTTAGGTATTGTCTGTATTATCGCGTTTTTTTTTCTTCTTTCTAAATCAAAATAAAAAGATAAATGATTGATGATGACGGGGATAGGAAGATTTAAAAAAAAATAATCAAACAAATACGTGTCTGATGCCTTATTTTTTCATTATATTTTGTGATTTATATGGTGGTAATGATATTATTATATGGATTTTATGTAGAGGTATGTAAAAAAGATATATGTAAATGTTTTTTGATAAGTAAAATAAGCGGGAAAATGCTGATGATAATTGATAATAATAGTGATAAAAAAGGATAATGCACATGTATATTTTTAAGAGATCTGATAATATAATAATTACAAATGTGAGCAAAAAATTTGGTTTAAGTATAGCAGTGATAAAAGAAATGCAGTTTTTAATCTGAACGTTTTAAATTACGATTATTATTATGATATAGTCATACAAATAAATGTGTTTTTCATTGTCTAGAGCTGCGAAAAAAAATATGACGCTATAAAACAGAAAAAAGCATAAAATAAAAAAAAATAACAAGAAAGATGAATCTTTTAATTTTGCAAAGTTTTTTTTTAGTTGGATGAAGAATTAATGACCTTTTTTCATACGTCCCCTCTCCTTGCACTGCATTATTTTTCATGCATCTCCAAAATCATGAATTCATACATTTTGAATAATTATTGCTATTTTGTAAGTCATCAAAATGGGAGACATTGACTCGGACAACATAGCCCGAGCATCATCATCGTCCAGGAATTTTGCTGATTATGTTTTGATTTTCTTGGGGCATCCGTGTTCTAATATTGCGAGCTTCCTCATTCTGCTGAGATTGCATGAGCATTCATCGTCACATTTAAAATTAATTAGTTATTATTATTACTACTATTATTTTCATGAGACAATGAAGGAGAGATCAAAAAAAATTCAAAACAAAATGCATGGTATTTACTAGATNTTAAAATTAATTAGTTATTATTATTACTACTATTATTTTCATGAGACAATGAAGGAGAGATCAAAAAAAATTCAAAACAAAATGCATGGTATTTACTAGATACTTTACTAGGTATGTATAGGTACACACAATCAAATGGAATAGAATCTCATCTCGCTATATATAATATGGTATTTTCATCGAACGTGATTGACTTGCTATTATGGATATTTTATTTGTCATAATAATTTTATTAATATAAATATAATAACATGTAATCTAAATCTACTACTGCATAACTCTACATTTATCTCATGCATTTTGCCTGCTGCATCATTCATAAAATATTTGTAATGACTTTACAAAGCTGTGTATTTGGAATGCTTCTAGTACAAAACAAGGATGATGATGACTGATTTAAGATGCCCAAAATCAAAGTTTAGCAAACTTTTTTGGATTCATGCTCATTATATTTTGTTTGCACTTCACCAACGCATATTGTCAATAAAGTGCTCTCTCTAATTTTCTGATTTGCCTGATAGAATTTAAGAACAAAGTAATAGCATGATTATTACGTAAAGTTGGTTATTTTGTTGAAGCTAAAAAAAGATTTGGTGAAAGTAGTTCGACATCGAAAAAGTATCATGGCGTCGTTACGCCTTGTTGACTTTTTACTCCTGTTTATTATCTCAATTGGAATGCAGTTTGGACCGGAAACCGTAAGAAATAAGACTTTTATCCATAAACATAACCTGCATATTAATTGCCACTCTGAAAAATTAAAGATGGATCGATCTACATTCGTAACGTATTTCTCTAATGAGTACATTAAATTTAAACAGTGTGAAGCGTTGACAAAACTGGAGTACGCGCCACCGCCAGTTCCTCCACACTCGTCCGAGAACATCGGAAGCTATCCTTATGATCCTCATCATGTTTCACCATCCAACCATCCTCCGCTCCACTTGGACCAAATGATTATTTCCCCAGCAGATGCGTATCCTTATACATCTGCTGAAATGAAGTTCATTCCAGCCGCATCAATGTGGCCATACAATGCTTATAATTATCCAACCGTATGAACAATATGCATAATTAAATGAATATTATTTTTTCTAAACAATCAGTAGTAAATTTAATTTAATCATTCACGTATATATTTACACACATTTAGAATTATTATCATCATCAGCTACAACAGCCACAACCAAATGCAATGAGCCCTGCTGCACCCCTGCAACAGCCGCAGTCATTGAATCCATCCATCTATTCGGCGCCAGTTTCTTCTGTATCTTATCAACCTCTCCCATCTTATCCATTCCCTTCTCGGGTAATTTTATACCAAAAATTGTTTAAAAACATTTTAAAATGCATTTAATGAAATTTGAATTATCACAAAGTATTCGTTCAAAACAATTACAGCCAATTTACTATGCACCACCACCACCTGCTCAATCTCCAGACGCCCCGCAGTCGCCAGCATTCCCAACTTACGACCCTTATTGGCACATGCGCTACTTGCCTATATCAACTGAGCAGCAGGAAAGCCAAGTACAAGTACCTCAACCACCTCCACCAGCATTACAAACTGTGTTGTCAATACCCCAACATCCTCCACAACAACAACTATACCCCCTTCCACCTCCACCACCACCAGAAAACAATGAGGTTTTACAATATCCACCTCCTGTTGTCTCCATTGTGGCTGGATCCAATCCACCTCCACAATCTTCATCCTCGTCTTCTTCTTCGTCCTCCTCATCTGACACAAACTATTCCATACGAGCGTCGGATGCTGAAAAAGAATCTGCAAAGCAACCACATATTTCTGATTCGAACGAGCGCTTAAGAACCGTTCTATCCGGAAGGGGTTCAACCACCACAACAAGTCATATAAATGCTGAGGCTCAATGTCCCTATCAAGGCTTCCATCCTGTGGGCAACACTTACGAGAACAAATATCTTGTCTGCCTTCCGGGGGAAGATGATACTTTTCATGCGATTGAAGCAAATTGTCCATCCAGACAAACATTTTCACTCACTTTTCGAAGATGTGTGAACGAGGCAATGTTGGCGAAGGAGAAAAGGATTTTGGAGGCGATTAAGGAGCAGCATGAACAACAACCGGTACCTTATGCAATGTCCTACGTTGAGCAATCGGAAATGTATTTCCCAGCTTCTGATAATATCAGTTCGTACGTTAGCACTGTAATACCGTACCTTCCACAATACCCAACAACCCCTCCGGATTACCCACCACATCCCACGACTCTTCCAACTCCAAACTACCCAACAACGTCACTTCTAAATTATTACCACTATCCAACTGACCCTCCAACAAATTACACCACAGAAAAACCTCCAGCATATTACCCAACCCAGCCTCTAACTTATTACCCAGCCGACCATCCATCATATTATCCCACAGAGCCCCCTCCAACAAACTACCCAACAGAAGCGTCTCCAAACTACCCAACAGAGCGCCCTCCAACGAATTACTCCACGGAGCCCCTTCCAACATATTATCCAAAAGAGTCCCCTCCAACTTATTATCCCACAGAGCCACCTCCAACAAACTACCCGA
>JAHZNC010003136.1:0-12016 GCA_027744095.1 Zhuqinia jingwanae
GTAATATGTATGTATTATATTTACACGCTGGCTGCGTACTATATTAATTCCAGTGAACTTGTACACTTGTCAATGTGTACTTAAAATATGTGTCAATCAGAATTGTATTGATCTTGTTTCCCATAATTTGTACTCCTGACCTGATCCATTCAATTTTTAAAAATGTAGAATTTTTTCATTGTTGCAGGTGCGCGATGTTATGCGATAGCACAATGACGATAATAAGTAGAAATAAAATAAAATCAGGCATTAAAAATGCCTCAAATCAAATGAAATATGTAGTAGGCAATTTTGTCCACATTTTTATCTTTATATTGCAATAAAAAATTTGATTTTTGTCCACTGTAACTTTCGATTTTTTGCAAGAATCATTCATATAAAATGAAGTACAGTGCATCACTGCACAACGCTGGCATTTACAAAACCCCTTTGCTTTTATTTTGCAGAGCCAACAAACATAAAAACCCTCAAACCCTATCATTAAACCCCATCCATCTGATAATTTAATCCTAGCTTGTAAACATGAAAGTACAATTATTTATTCACAAAGATTTTTAAATGAGAAAAATATTATATATTCCAATCCCAGTTTTATATAATATGAAGTAAATTTGCAAAGCGAGCTACATTTCCACTTTTTTTTAACTCGGTCCAAGGAAACGACCTTTTAGTTCCGATGCTAAATTATTCCGCAAAGTAATAATTGATTGGTGCAAAAGTTAAAAAATACATGCTATAAAAAATCAATATGTGTACCCAAACCATTATATATTTCAACTACATTATTATGACGTTATTAGTTGCTTTCGTATTTAAAAAAAAAAAGAGTAATCGTGATAATTTCAAGTTTAGACAGTAATTTTGAGACATGTAGGAACAAACAACTTGCTTTCATCTTCATCTGCTGTACAAGCACATACACAAGCGTGAGTTTTGTACGTGGACTAGTTCCATTTGAAAATTTAACAACAAAAAATTGATCTTGCATTAAACAAAAACAATTGTACAATAGACAAATTTTTATTTTCATACCAAATTATAGATTTATTCGCACATGTAAATAATTACTGCATTGCAAACCTGTAAAAATTGCCTTCAAATTTGGCATNCGTGAGTTTTGTACGTGGACTAGTTCCATTTGAAAATTTAACAACAAAAAATTGATCTTGCATTAAACAAAAACAATTGTACAATAGACAAATTTTTATTTTCATACCAAATTATAGATTTATTCGCACATGTAAATAATTACTGCATTGCAAACCTGTAAAAATTGCCTTCAAATTTGGCATTCATATAATTTCAATGCAATCCCAGTTAACTAGTTACCTTGGCAGTCAGTCTAGTAAGTCTAATATGTTCAATCCCATCAATATTGATTTCATTACTCTATCAAATCGTCTGTCAAAAGTCGAATGAAAGAAAGAAAGAAAAAAGTTGAGTATGAACGTAATGTAACACAAATGTACTTGAAGACTTCTTTATGTTAAGGTGATATCAGCGATTCTAAATATAANAATCGTCTGTCAAAAGTCGAATGAAAGAAAGAAAGAAAAAAGTTGAGTATGAACGTAATGTAACACAAATGTACTTGAAGACTTCTTTATGTTAAGGTGATATCAGCGATTCTAAATATAATTATTCCAATTTTGAGACATGAAAATGTATCTTATAAAAATATCCAAAATTCAAACTTGATATTGCATTGATCCCGTTTCGTAACAAGTTGTGTTAACCGTGACATACTCCTTCACGTTATGCTATATCACCTTCAAAATAATCATAAATTGCACAGATTTTTATTTATTTATGTCAATTTCAGCTCTGCAATATAAATGCTTTGGATGAAATTGTAAAATCAATTCTAATTCGACCAGTACCACAGCGCATGGAATCAGTGTAATTAAATTAAGCTTTCCTTTTCAGTGTGTTGGTTTCTTAAATTTTAAGCTTCAATCTTCTGCAATAATCTTTAATACTAAAAAAATTGAAATGGGGTTACGTGCGACACTATCAATTACACCGCTTTTGCTTTTGTTTTGTATGTTAGACTGGATAATAGGGGTACCACTTCCAAATAACTATGATGGTAATGGTGGACCTGTTGATACCACGCAGAATGAGACATTTGAAGGCCAACCTTTTCGTAAGTCTGCCTATAAAATATCAATGTGTGTATATTATCAATGAGTTTCCATAAATAATTTGCAACAAATATGCAGCCTCTGAGGACGATGAAAACGAATATGATATTATCGATGACATGTACATCAAGAAGGATCCCACTCGGTCTGGCTTGGGAAGAAACTCAAACTGGCCAAACGGATCGGTACCATACACCTTTGCCAGATCAATCTGTAATTAATTAGCAAATGAGTTTACTTATAAAAAGAACCATTTCCTTCAGATTATAATACTTTTAACAAAATGTTGCCATAATTTTCTCAGCTCGCCAACAACGAATAACAATTAATAATGCTATGCGGGACCTAGCTTCAATCTCGTGTATCACATTCCGACCAGCCACAAGGGCTGACAGGTACAACGTTGAATTCAATAACAACGGAAATGGTTGCTCTTCATTGGTTGGATGGCAAAATAGGAGAAATCAGGTAATTAATCATAAATCTTTCATTTAGTAAAAAAAGCGTAAAAAAAGCGTAAAAAAAGCATAGACAAAGCTTTCAAGTTATTCGTTTAGTTTGTTCTGTACACAGGGCATTCAATTGGCTACTTCCTGTTGTAAGAGAGGTGCCATGTAATAAACCAATATTTTATTTCCAAATTCGCCTGCTTTCTGGGAATGGGAATGCATACTTATTTTCTCAGAGACGACTATGTGACCATCAACTTTGACAATATAACCCCAAGTGGTAGGTAGTGGTGATAAATGAGCTGTTTTTAAATCATAGTTTTATTTTGCATTTAAAAAAATTGTTTATTGTGTTTTTTATATATTTTAGACGCGAGAAACAACTTTGTAAAGGATAGTGAGTTAAATCCCAATACAGCCACTAGTTACTATGGAGTAGCATACAACTTTGACAGTATTATGCATTATGGACCAACATTTTTTGCCAAACCAGGAACAACCACTATTGATGCAAACGTAAGTTTTGGAAAAACCCCTTGAATGGCAAACAGTTCATAGTAAAAAGGATTTTTAATTGACTTAAATTGATTTTTAAACGAAACAATTATGATAAGATAGGAATTTCCGAAGGATGATTATTTGGGTTCACCCGATAACATGGGGCAACGTGACTACATTAGTGATGGTGACATGAACATGTTAAATAGTAAATACAATTGTAAGTTTTTTCTTTCAAAAAAAGTAGTTAACAAAATTGAATGGCATTTTTAAATTGGGTATTAATTATTTTGTTTATATAATGTTTTAGGTGATTTATCGCAAGGAAATGGTATGGATAGTTCTTCTTTCCCGGAGGAAGGCGAAAATCTTGAAACCACCACACTACCAGCAACAACCAGGCCGACAACAAATCCTAGCACAACCAATCCTACCACAACAGCCCCTACTACAAAACCGACGACAAAGAATCCCATGTGTAAATTTAACCCTAATTTGCCTAGCTGCAAATAACAGATACATTCAAAACCAAATTTAATTTAAGAAAAAACAATAGCCATACAATTTGTACAAACAAGGCAAAATGGATTTCGTATAAAAAAATAGTTTACTGGTTCTGGTTCAAATCAAGATTGCGCTGCTGCTGACGCCAATAAAGATTGCGCTGCTTTAAGTACATTAATTCTTCCATAACCCAAAAATTTATTTGGGAATCCCTCCCCCTCATATTTGCAGCATTTCTCGCCCGGTGTTGCTAGCTCCTCCCGATCTGTATTTTGTGTCAATATGCCCCAAATTTCTTGAAATGTCAGTTTAATGTTATAGCTTAGCAACACGGAACCAAAGGACATGCCATGGAAGTCCCTGACATATTTAGGTATGACCTCTTCCCTCTCCCGGAAGCGCTAAAGATTTCAGTTCCGGGTGCAACCAAGTCTGGTTTCATTGTCGTCATATTAAAAGGAGCTGGTCCCACAGAGGAGGCTTGCCGACGAGTGGTCATTAGCGAACCATTAATTTTTATGTTGCCTACACCAATCACATTAGAATTATAACCTGGATAACTCAACGTGTCACAACAAGGTCCCCTGTTTCCAGCGGAAAATACGGGTATTATACTTGCAGCTCGCCATAAACGGATTCCTCTGTCATATCTCCCATCACCATATGGTATGCCCCATGAGTTTATGATAATTTGGGGAACCTTGCTGTAATCCGGTTCTGAATGCTTTCCACTGGGGAGAAGCATGGTGGGTCGTAGAAACCATTCCATGCATGCTTTTGCGTTCTCCTCTTTGCAGGTCAAGGTGCATGAACGACATGCCGACCATTTGGCGTTTGGTGCCGCGCCAATCCCATTCCTCCCGACTGCGATGCCCCTTTAAAATTGGAAACAATTGAGCAATAAAAAATTATGGGGTGTACCTAAATATTTAAGCGCAACTTTTTTTACAAACTCACATGACATGTGTTCCATGCTTTTCGTCGGTTGTCGGCTCCTTTGTTTTTCTAACCGGATCATACCAACCATAATCTCCCAAAAAATTGTCCTGAAGAGCCTCATGAGTTCCTAAAACACCATTATCCATCCCGCCTACTATTACACCTTCTCCTTTTTTCCCAAGTACCTCCCACGCTTTGGGTAACTTAATCTCTTTAATATGCCACTGAACTTCGGCTTCCGTGTTTACAGGTTCCTCAGTCGTAAAATTCACTTCATGTAATTCCGCTATGGCCTCTTCCTCAATCCATTGAACATTTTGTTCCGCAGTCAACGCTGTTACTAGTAAGAGGTCAGCATTATGGATCACCATTTGGTTTGTAGACCAGAATCTTTTGAATTGGGTAACCGTTCTGAAATGGGTGGAAACGATGTGGCTTACACTCTGTTGAGAGATTTCCATGTGTTCACGTAAGGAATTATATAAATTTTCCAACACAATGGAACGGTTGGGGGTACTCCTTGTGGTGGTGGTAAGGTCGGCTGATCGAGCAATTATAGGTTTTGTGTCAGCAAAAGAAATGAAAATGATTTTTTGTTCACCTGATTTAAGTTGAGAGAATAACTTTGGACAAATTTTGGAATGCTTTTCATTTCCTTGAACTGACAACAAGGATGATATGGGGAATAAAAGAAGCAATGACACTATAAAATCAAAGTTGAACATTGCTAATTTTAATAAAAAATAACTTGCCCGTTCAAGTAGGTGTAAGTAGCAAAATAATATATTGGATTCAGTGTCTTTATATTTGCATCACAATTTATTTCGTCATTGTACAAGTTTTATTATTACAATAATTACGAATAACAAGCACTACATTAAATTAATTGTCCCATTTATACGTGATTGTGTTTATTAAAGGAAGGAACAGCACTACAGACAACAACATATTGTACATAGAAAAAAATCTCCAAGAGTATCAATATGCAATTTTAGTTACTTTGTATAGAGTTATTTTTAAATTTTCGTTTCTATTCTTAATCGTGCGTATGTTACAAAAAAAGTAATTGGGGTTGTTAATTTGAACTTTTCTAAACTACATTTTTAGCAAAATATTCAAAAGACTTACGAACAAATATTGCTCTTATAACAAAAATACCATGACAAAATTTTACGCTACAACACAATACAATACATGAAACAAACCAAAATTAAAATATTACAATTACACGTAATTCTTACACAGGCAATTTAATTGTTAAAACATAATCAATTGATTTGTGACCAATAATATATGCATTTTACACAGATTTGTTCAAATCTTTAGATAACTAGACACGTTCGAAACAGGATGATGGCGTCATCGAATAAGGACTTGCCTGGTGCATGTGAATGTAAATGTTACCTTCATATTAACATCCACTTATAAACCCATAAAATTTGGCAGTATCATTATTACCTATTAGAAAAAGGTATCTAAATATGTTTGCCAAACATCTTAATTCTCGGCATGTACAGGTTAAAAAAACACCTTTCCATTTTTTTGGTTCAGCTTACCTAAGACCAAATATTGTGTCTAAATTGAATTTGCAAAAGTGCACTTGCGTGAATTCGATCAACTCGTAATGAACTGTACATCATTAATGACATTCCAGTCATCAACAAAGGCTTGATGCAGACCCATTTGCTCTACTGAAAAGAGAATTCAACAACACGTGTTCTGATATACTAAGGACCGGCCCAAACTATTATTTCAAACAATTCTGGTTGTGTTTGCCCAATAAGAATCAGCTCATATCCATAAAACAGGATTGTATTGTAGCTGTACAATTGTACAATGTAGCTGATTGTACTCAAAACGATCACATGAAAAACCAGATGAAAGCTTTTGCTGCTAAACTGGTTGCTTCCCTATCACCCCGAGGGATCAGCTTTCAGTCATTCAGATAAAAAGATCCCTACAATACTGACTTCAAAATCAACAGTATCATAAACCCGCATATGTAAACTTCATACTACTCATTTTATATGATGATATTATGTTAATAGGTTTGATGGTTTTAATCTTTTAGTTTAAAAAAACAATCTCTCAGCGAAATGCAACCACAAGAACGACAAGACAAGTACATGTAAATGTACTATCCATGCACTTTACGCTTTTATTGTATACAAAAGGAAAATACAAAAACATAGTACATGAGTACTCTACATTTATAATATTTGTAATTTTTAGTTTCATTATATTTATATTTTTTCCAAGTTTTCAATGTTCTAAATCGTTCCAAAGAACATATATTTATACCTGAAACAACATCAATCATGATCCAGTCAATCGACCGTGGATTTATGAACTACATCCAAAAGCAATTTCCATCATTTTCAATGACGAAAATGGAAATCTCCTTTAAAAAATGATTTTTGAAGTGGTGCAGTGTTCAACGAACAAAAACATATTGAATTAAACAGTCAATATTGTGCGCCAGAGGATGAGTATGGATTACAACTATGCCTACGTAGCATAGTTGTAATCCATACTCAACGAAACAAATGCATCATTTTCTTACAGCGGAGGAATTTGGTCATTGCTATACATCAGCAGAAAAAGTCGTATTGACATTGTGTACAGTGTAAACAAGCTTGCACAGCATTGTCATGCGTATAATGAAGAACATTGGAATGAACTCAAGAAACTGCTGAGATACTTTGCAAGGAAGCAATCAGCTGGGAATTTATATTGACACTGACTCAGATATCACTCTTACTGATGGATGCAAGAACGATAGGAAACCAAAGAAGCAGTATATCTGCACAACTTTATGAAAGAGCTTGGATGTGAGCAAAAGCAGCCTACAGATATTTTCGTAGACAATGCACAACAAGACTGGGAGAGAACCCCGCGTTCCACGATCGAACAAAACATGTCGATGTACATTACTTCAAGTGTAAGTAGAGGTCTGCTAGCGAAGAAAGAAATAAGTCTGCATCACATAAGATCAGCGAGCAGATATACTTACAAAAGCTATTCCAAAATCATTACATAAGAGCATGTTTGAACCAGTAATACTTACACTCACAAATTAGCCAGAAGGAACATCAGTTGCAGAAATAGCGAGAGTATGCTACCCATGGCTTTCATGACCACAGCCCATGATTAGGTTAGAGACACGACAATGTGCTTGTACTCTTGAAAAGGAATCCCATATCAATTAGTTGAGGAGACCTGCAACTTAGGTTCGAGTTGTTCTCGTAAATCCATACAAAATGCTAACAAAGGCAGTCATTCATAAGTACTTATTGTATCAGGCAATAACTGAATGCGAGTCATCTTACAACAGCAATTTCTTCACCTTGTTAGCAAAAGACAGAATGTGGTAGAATAAGGGTTTGACCCTTATTATTTGTCGGTATGTTCAGGTGCTTTCACACCTTTCTATTTTTATAGTCCAGCTTAACTGAGACCCAATATTATGTCCTAAAATACTATTTTATTGAGGACACTTGACGTGCAACATTACTTTGTAATGTGCCGCACAAGCACATATTTCAGGTACCTAAAGTTATAAATATTATCAATGCCATTGCATGCATTTTTCATTTGAACCATTTCTAAATTCAATAAACTGACTCATTTTTAATGATTTTTAATGCATTGAAAACTAAAAACTACATTGTTTTATGATTTCTAATTATTAATAAGTCCACTAATGCTATGTTAAAACCAGGTCTATAAAAATAGATTTACATTTCACTGATTTTTGGGTCTTTGTGAAATATCACATAGACACATTTCAACACACTCCAGCTTATAGATATCAAATTTTGACGAGTAGCAACTAACAACAGCTTAATGGATAGATGAAATCATATAGCCCATAGAGTTTCTTGAACACTTCAACTATTTAAATTTTAACAGTATTGATTTGAAAATAAAATAAAAATTTGGTGTACATTGTCCAAACTCTCGATGCAGAAAAATATGTTCAAAAAAATAACCGTGGATTTAAAGAGTTAATTAGTAAAATATGCATCTTTCTCTGTGCTTGAAATTAGAATGACGATTTTGGGTTAATCAAATGCCACACGTTTAATAGCCGACATTGTGTGACCAATGAAATATGTCTAATCAAACTGTTTGCTATTTATCATTTCAAATACCGAACCACTCACTAGATTACAAAATTTTAACTTTAATGTATCACATGAATCCGTCAAGTCAAGCAAAAAGAGAAATACTAGAGAGCCTAATGTTAGAATTTGAATGAATGCTTATATAAACCGTCAAATACAACACAAATCGTAATACAATACGCAATTACACATAAACATTTTCCTATGCTTCTTTTCTGTACCAAGTTGCATAATAATTTATGATAGTCTGTTTTTTAAATTCATTTACGTATCTGTTAAAAGGGTAGAAAAATCGATATGGGCACTCACTTTTAAAACGTTTGTGGTCAGGAAGGGACACGGAGCATATTCCAGTGTTAATTATTTCCTAGCAAAGGTCACACTGCCCATTTTACATTTTATACTTCGAAATTTTAATGTAAAGCTTGTTAACATCTGTGTTCGAAACAAGGTTTTGGTTAAGTTGAAAGATTTTGTCTATTTTCCTAAACGCAGTAACATACCTTTGTACAGCTTTAATAATAATTTACGACAGTTATGATAACACACCGACATAACAAGCCAAACACACGAGAAAGACGAAGGAGCCTAGCATGTTATTAGAATTTAAATGTTAGCTTATCTTTAGCGCCATCCAGAACACAAAGTTGTAATACGACAGAAATCTGTTTCCAATATTTTACTTTCATTTCTGAATAGCAACGTCATCCGCTCTCCACAAAAAATTGCGATGATGAGGGGATGAAGCCATTCCAGTAGTAGTAGTCTCTCAAACCCCTGTTGTCCTATTTTCTAGTTGGCTCCTGGTGACTTTGATGCTCTACATCTCGGCAACGGATTGGAAATCTAAATTATGTATTTAACAAATATTTCGCATTAAAATATAATCATAATAAACACGTTCATTATTAATTCAATTCTTTGTTATTGATGAAATTATTGAGTAATTTACAGAGTCAAAGAGACAAATTATCAGCTTAAGTTAAGTACTTACAACACACGTAAATTCACAATTAAGTCAGTATTTAAAGACATCATCGCAAACTCGAAAACCAGGTTCTGTCGATATTCCCTGATTTTGACACGTGCAGTAACCTCTCTTTCTCTGATGTAAAAATTTTCGTAAATGCAGAAGGCCCAAAAATGATAATGTACATTTTGGGGTAACTTGTTCACGATGCAGGCGTTTCCTGAAAGAATACAATAATAAAAAACAACCAAGTTAATATTATTTCTGTGCAAAGACACTTAATAAATTTGATTAGTGGAATAAATTTTAGTATAAATCAATTTTAGTTAAATATGTACCCTTTCACCTTTATAAGTTTCTCAAAATCACTTAAATGAATACATTTTCTTGTTTAATGTAAAATTGCCTTAGTATATGTATTCAGAAGGAGTGGCACTTTTAACTCAACTTTACTAACCAACGTTGACTAAAGTTTAGCTTCAAACTTGTAGACAATAACCACGATTCACATTTTATAAAGTTAATGTTCTATCTGATGGAGCAAAGGAGAGTGAGATTTATGGGATGTTGATTTTTAGAGAGAAGCAAAGAATGTTGGTTGTTTGCAGGTTTGACCAACGTTGGTAATAAATACGAATTCATCAGTTAAGTGACCAGGGAAGTGTACCAGAAAAGAAAAGCTGTTGAATTTTAAACTATATTTAGCCCCAGTTGAGGTACTCAAGTCACATTTACACAGCACTGATTCATTTATCTTTCCTTTCCTGCACGCACACCACTTCTAATGCACAATAATCTCGTACCTTCTTACATTTGCTGGTCAAAGTACACAGCCATAAAGGTTACTACCAAGTGAACTTCACTTGAGTTACATGTAATTTGTTCTCAGAAGCAAAAAAAATATCTAAATACCACAAGAATAAACTACCCAACATACACAAAACTTGTACCTCTATCATTTCAAAATTTATTGGGAAGGCAACCAAAACGAAAGCAAAGCTCCCTTTCCAGACAAAAAAATATCTAAATACCACAAGAATAAACTACCCAACATACACAAAACTTGTACCTCTATCATTTCAAAATTTATTGGGAAGGCAACCAAAACGAAAGCAAAGCTCCCTTTCCAGTGGACAGTGCTCACCTAAAAAGAAACGCTTATGCCAACAAAAATCCTAAATATATCTCTCGTAGTATTCAAATAACCAAAGCTACATGTTAAAATATATAATCCCACAAACCCACCCAAAAATTTGCTATTCAAAGTCTTCAATTTTTATTCACGTTCTGAGAAAAGTATTTTGGGTGCACTGTGCATATTTTTATGTGCTACTCTAAACTCTGTTTTATGTGTACTGAGTACTGACTAATATACACGCTACCATTTTTCACGTTTGATCTGAATCTATTTTCGTGAACCAATAAATAACGAACTTTTGAGTGAAATGAAAGAATTATTGGTTTGCAGTTTTATGCCTTTATGTACAAAATGTAAATGAAATATTATGGGATGATTTTTTAAGCAAGATATTCATAAGCATATGTTTCAAGATTGTCATTCGGGTAATTTGTTTGAACATTAGTAACAAATGAAATTTGAAAATTTAATTAAACAATTAAATGAAATGTCACATTTGGTTTATTACTTTTGAATTTCGAAGATTCTACAGAACTTTATGTAGTAGTAATTAGGAGAAGATGATTAAACCTAGACACGTTTTTTTTGGCCGATTCTTATAATAAAATATGAAGGAAAAACAAACAAAAAAAAAACAAAATGTTTGATACTCATGCACCTTTCACTCTGTTTGTTAATATTCTAATTTCCGGCTTTCGTGACAAATGCATTTTTTGATGTACTAAAAATATGGCTTCTACTAAAATTCGCTTCGAGAAAAACAAGATAGCATGAGCTAAAATGCTATAATATCGCATTAAATATAAAGTACAAGAACTTTAGCTAATCAAAGGCGATCAATACTTGTTATATATTCTACGTTATGTATGTATGTACTGCATTGACTTTTCACAAATCCCTATATACCAATTATAGTAATACTATTTGTGAAAAAACCAATTTCCGGTCAGATTATTACAGTCACAAAATAATTAAGTTTAATCTCTTTCAGAAAATCCATGCATATTTATATGTGGATGGAAATGAAGAATGTTACATGAATTGAGTGAAAACATACTTAATTTTTAGACTGCTACCACACGCATAAGTTTAATTTTTGTCACCCATCTCACAGCAAGGCACACAAGTGTTTGCTTCTTACTGACGAACGACAATATTCCCAATGTAGAAAAAAACAATTCATGAAATAGAATAATTTACCATAATAATGCATGTTCCAAAAATATTGAAAAATAAATTCCGTTCCA
>JAHZNC010003137.1:0-13920 GCA_027744095.1 Zhuqinia jingwanae
TTATGGTACCGAAAATAGAACTGATAACCTTTGTGCCAGGTCAGTTACCGTTACCAAAACCGTGAAATTCACAAAAGTAGAATATGCGAAAAATAAATAACATTGTGTAGGTTTTTTTACCCAAAAACTGATATGGTGAAAGGCAAAAGTGAAAACACCTGGTGAGATGAAGCCAACAAAACATGCAATGCAAAGAAACATAGTAATAGCTAATCAGATTATTGGCGTAATGCACAATAGCAAAGTAAAACAAACAAAAATATTATAACGTTTGGTTGGTTCGGAAAGCCAAATATTATAAATCAAGGGAAGAAATGTGAAAGATTAAAAAAATAACAATGATAATAATAATACGTATAACAACTCATCTAATATACTCATCTTAGTTTCACATACAACATAGCAAAGGAAAAATAAACAAAAAGAAATTTCCTTGCTTTAATGCGCACAGGTGGAAAGTAATAAACTTTTTATATTATGATAGTGATGACAGATGTAAAACTGCGGTAAAGTTTTTAGCAAACTTGACTGCACTTGCCTTTAAATTAAGAAATTTTTAAGACAAGATGGTGATAATGATGATGACGCACTTGAAACAAACGGGTTTTATATGCCTTAGTAAATGAACGACTCAAAACTCCGCATGTTCATGCTCATTTTAGTTTATTCCCTGCGGATGACCCCATCAAAACTGTATTCTATGTCATATGTTGAGTTATGAACGTTTTAACTTTCTTAACTGTGCTGTGCATTTTTGGTAGTCATTTTAGTCGCCATGCAACCACTTTTATACCATATGACAGACAGTTGCAGATTCGGTATCCCTTAAATATCTGTAGATTCCATAGTATAATCATAGTTAGTTTTGCTGCATGTATTCCTAGCAGCAAACACTGCTGCACACATATGTAGGTGCATGACTGTATCATTATTAAACAAGGTCATCAACCGTGAATGCATATTAGGGGGTACATAATGTGCCATTTAAAAGGAACAAAGAAGGAAGGTTCTTGTGAGTTTACATACTTATATTATGTCGATCGTTAAAGTTGTTATTTCATTTAGATGGCTTGGATTTCCCTTGTTAGAAGTACGAAGTATGGATGATTTACATTTACATCGCATTATTGTTTATTTACCTACATGACATAGACCACTCGGGCACTGTACACTAGTGCGTAAAAAAAGGGAAAAGAACGTAAAAAATCTTATTGCTATGAAACCTTACATTTGTAACAAAATGTTGTGAAAGTCGAAAAAGAAAGTCATTTACACGAAACATACCCGGACCTGTGAAGTGAGAATTTGACAAGGAAGTGCCCGAGGAAATGGAAGAGTTTATCATTAACGACACCCACACATGTTTTTTTTGCTTATCTACAGTTATAAAAAGCATCCTTTATTCTTACGTAACATCACCATCATTATCATTTCATTATCTACTGCATTTTTCATTATCTTTCCCAGTTTTCCGCCTGCGCAACCCTAAAAGTAACCAAGCATGCATCCGTGAAAATATTCCCCCATCATCGCATCCTCTTTATGTTCCGTTGTCTATGCTATCAAACTTGTTACAATTTACCGCATAACAACAACAATGCAGTATAGATGTAAATTGTATCAGTAAAAATTCATTACTGTACATATTTGTGCTGCTCTGTTTTCATATCTTAATGAGTACGTATGATAACCTTTTTAGCTTTTATCAATCTTTATCTCATTAAGAAAGTTTTTAAATTTCCATCATTATTTAAATGTCCACATGAAAATTCAGTACCCTTCTCCATATAGACCTTATAATTAAGTTTTTTCCGGTTAATGGGCAATTTCTTCCGATACATGTAATATGTTTCAGCATCATTTTATCATGCTCCATTTTTATTACATGACTTCATTAACGTTTTCGTGGTTCATTGGAAATACATTAAAACATGTTTATTGTACAAGAATTTACTATAAAAATGATCATTATTTTAAATAAACTCCGTTTTTAAATAAGATGCTTCGTTTCGTTTTCTAATTCCGACAGAATGACCTCTTAATGAAGTCTGGAAGCTTCATGTAGAAAAAAAACCATTGCAAAATTATAATCGTGCATGTAATAATGTATATGTACATTGATGATAGTCTTCTGGCTATGCCTTTGTTCATTTATATAGATACCTATGTACATACATAGTATATATTTTCATATTAATAATTATTAATAATTTATCTTATTTTAGCATCCAAATTGTGCTTTGTCCACTCTAATTACTTGTATAAATTTGCAGCTTGTGTATAATATGACATTATTTAACATTATAATATCCTATACATTTACTCCTATGCTTTCAAAAGATTTTGTGTCAACAAATTCTTAGGTTATGGACACGACCTACAAGGAAGTATGCATTTAAAAACTCGGAGAAAGTTTGTTGTATCTAGGCATTGGCAATGTACGCAGTCACGAACTAACCAAAACAGCGTACAAACCCGTAAAGCGTAGATTTAAAATACGCATTTCCTACCTGTATTCTTATGCAACGCATTTAAAAATAGAGTGTCACGTCGTCATACGACACACGTGCACATCTTGACAAATGCGTGGGTATGTTACTCTCTCTCATTCAAGCATACTATCATCATAGCTTGAACTTGACAATTTTTCAAAGTTGTTTACTTCAAAACTTATGACTGCATGTTTCTTCATGAAGGCATCGCAATACAATACATATGGGAACATAATTTTAATGGAAACTTAATTTATTTGAAAAGCAACACATGATAATTGAATTATGTTTATTATTTTCAAAATAGGATCTTCACCGCACAGGATGTACTGGCTTTGAGGGTGGGAAGCAAGCTATGCTGAAGCGTGTATTGGTCTCGTATTCTCGGTGGAATCCGTCCGTGGGGTACTGTCAAGGGTTCAATATGATTGGGGCTATGCTTCTGCAAATGACTTCTGGAGATGAGACCCTTACACTGAAGGTCCTCATTTTTCTAATTGAAGGGGTGCTTCCTCAAGGTAATTCGCCAAATAAATATACAATATTATTACTGCGTTCTGATATGGACAATCCAAATGTAATCTAGTAATGTTTCACGAAAGAAATTCTCTGATCTGCATACATTAGCCATGATGAGTAAATGAGAAAAAAATTCTATCGAGTTTCCTGAGTTTTGACAAAACACGCTTGCATTGCCAAATGCTTTGATAGCTATAAAGTACCGATTTAATGATGATGATGAATCTATCATAAAAATGTCAAAGTAATACGTAATACTAAAATAACAAATACAACTTACATTTTTTTAATGACAATCGTTTACAACGCCTTCGCACCTTGCGTGTGCACGTTTGTAACAAGTGTGTCGGCACAGAGCACAGTTGTAAAACATCATTTCAATTTCAACCTTATACCTTTCAATTTTATGCCTCTTGTCCTCATTGACCAAGTCACTAATAAAATAAGACCACTCGTTTCTACCCTAATTCTTACGAGATCTATTTTATTGTACGTTCCCCTTTACTTGCATCTTGTCTTGTAAAAAAATACGTGTGAAGCGTGCACTTCACATCATCATGAGGCAAAAAACGTGAAGATCAAAGATGACCTAAGATGCGACTTATTTTTTTGCATGCTATTTTAAGACAGGGTATAACATAAACACGATAACGGTAGGTATTACGTACTTTACACATTGTAAATTTAAAAGGTCAACGTTTCAAGGTTGGTGCTTTTACGCGTTAAAAAATCGTATGTTGCTGTGTAGCAAAACCGCTTGGACCGCTGAAAGAAAAAGTGATTCCGTGTGAGTCATTTTAAAAAGGCGTTGTTACAGAAAATGAAAGTGACAGTGACAGTTACTCTGCACACAAATTTGAATGTCTGAAAGACTTTACGTGTTTCTGTGCTCCTGATCCACTATTATCCATAACTAAGTTTAAGCTAATTTTATTCCCAAGCCGAAAAGGAAAGACCAAAATGAGAATGACTTTCATAATTCCAGATGACGTCAGTTAAAACGAAATAATTTGTAATACGTAGTGCTCTTGTTTAAGCAAGTTCATTTTACCTGCATTTTATAACAATTTTTCCTCTAGCGATGCAACGAAAGTTCAAAGTCTTGCGCAACAAGTATAATGTTTTTTAAAGATTTTTATTTGCAAAGGATTTGGCTCAGCAGGAAATAGTGTTTTTGAACAACTTTTGTGCGATATAATTAAAATTTCTACATTTTTCACATTTACTACAAAATCTCAACTAACCCAAAGGCAACATGCCTTTATATATATATATGAAGGCTGACTTCAAAAATTTTTCTAATCATTTCGTAATAGCTAATTTATAGTCCTTACACTTTAAACATTTTACATGCTGGGAAAAGGTGGTTTTAGAGTACAGATATGTATAAATTAGTTTTCGTTAGTACTAAAATTAGAATTCAGTATCAGTGGTTTCCCCATAATTGCTTCATATTTCGATGAATATCCAAATGACTCAACTTTGTTGTTTAATTAAAATGTAACAGCATATGCGTACCTACGTACGTACAAGGTTTATACTTTAAAATTGTTTGGTATAAACCAACCTACTCTGAACAAGGGAATTCAAATAAACGTGTGAGTATACAATATACGAGTACTATTGCTAGCATTTCCAGTAAAAGTACTAACATTATCGGGAGAAAAGCGCCAAGAAAAAGTGTCCACATTTTTCACTTTTACCATATCAGCATTTTCATCATCACACCAGCTTTTGATGTTTTTTCTCATTGAAATTTTTCTTTCGTTTCTATATCTATATAATAAACGTGTTTCACATACCTAACTTTTGTCATATGTCGCTTTCTGCTTTGTTGGACTCGGTGAGTTGTTGTAGTCCATCGTATGTTGCGTGAGGCTAATATGTTATTTATACATGTACCTCCATACATTTACAGTCGCCCTCCACAAGACATGTAAGGAATAACTTGTTGTGTTGGGAATCCTGAAGGAAGTACATATTATTTAAATGTGTTTCTTATGCTTTTTCGACCTCCTTTTTAAAATGAAGTGGCACGTGTGCATCTTTTTACCCTGCTATTCTATCAATCTTTTCTGATAGTGTATTTTATAACTTGAGCAGATTGCAAATTAGGTGGACAAAGTCAACAAACTTGAATGTTTATCAATGAGGAAGAAGACTTCATATGAAATGTATTTCTATGTAATTTATGATGATGACAATACAGATATCACCAACAATCAATATCTAATATAACTTGTTACCTACCATCACAGAATGCGCAGGAAATATTAAGAAATGCCACAGTACGTGATGTCAAGTACAATACAAGGAAAATGAATCGTTGAATTTCAAAGGACTTTTACTTTCATTATCTTACTAAACGATGTTCATGCTCCATCCTTCCCAATACCCAAACACGATAACACATGAAACTGTTTTGTTATTACAATTCCATTTATTTTGAAATCTTTTGACATCTGTCACCAAAAAGAATATTAATACATGTATTTCGGATATCCCTTGTTCTATATTTGATTATTGTGAAGCAAATGAGGTTGTTTGCTCATATCTGATGCAATAATGGTACCATTTCTTTCTATGGATCATACAACTATTTGTGTTTGTTTTTACCATATATTTCTTTATCTCGCATACATATGTATGTACTGCATTTTCCCCAACAACCAAAACTCTTTCTTAGAACGCTGTACCACTACTGTACTCATCCTTATCTATTTATTATTATAAAGTCTAAGAATTTCATCGTAAAAATCCCTTTGTCCTTTCTTGGTACTTTAAAGTCGCATAATATGTCATGGTAAAAATGTCAGACCACGTTCCAAAAAAAAGTTTGTGCTCTCAAACCATGATCAAAGAAAAACCGAGCAAATAAATAATAGAGCCATCTTTGTCACGGTCCTAGTCCTGGTCGTATATAGGACACACGATATACATACCTAAGTAGATCATATATTATACGCACTGAGTTG
This sequence comes from Zhuqinia jingwanae, assembly GCA_027744095.1. NCBI lineage: Eukaryota > Metazoa > Arthropoda > Collembola > Entomobryomorpha > Paronellidae > Zhuqinia > Zhuqinia jingwanae. The sequence goes on from JAHZNC010003137.1 coordinate 5,987, forward strand.
TTGTAGTGTGCAAAATAGAAGGACAAAAGATCAGAACGAAAAAAATTCAAAAGATAATGTATTCCCATTCTCAGTATTTTTTCTCCCTTGTTTTATGATGACTTTTTTCATATTTCATAGTACTTCTTAGATATGAGCTCGTTTATGCCATAATAGATAACTAGGTACCTAAAAACTTTATGAGGCCCTTCTGTCTGAAGAGAATGTTTAAGTGAAAGATGAAGATACGGAGAAAATGTGAATGGAATATGTATGAAGATGAATTAAATCTCATCTTTGGCTGTTTTAGGATGGAATATTGAATGAAAAGTGGAACAAACGTGGGTTAACTAGCACACGCAACGTCTTTACGCTAAATATTTACACACACTGCACATCTTTTGAAAGCATATAGTGGCCAAGAGCACAGTAACTGTATATTACAAAACTTGCAATTTTTTTATGAGTGAAAGTATAACCGTATTACACTGATGTAATGAAGAACTTTAGTATGTTTTTGGGAAGGATTAGTAAAATAGAAAATGGAATACTCGGAATGTTACAGATTTACACAAAACCTCAGCTAAATCTGTCAAAGATGACAATCGAGGAAGGCGCATCCGTCCCAAGTCAAAAGATTCTTGTTGTCTTTCCTTCTTCTCCTCTTCGACCCATTTACGGAGTTAGTTATATTGTTCTTATAAAAGGAATTCTGTTGAGGCACTAGAAGAGTGACTGACGGACTGACAGGCAGACACGACAAAGTAATAATGATTAATTTTTTGAAAGCCCGTTTACTAATAAAAAACAGAATATGTGACGTTATAACATTTTTTGTTACAATAATTTCTTGCCGTTTTTACAAAGTCCTGAAATTAGTACCTATATACATTACCATTTATCATCATAAGAAAACATCTTAGAACTATTTTTCGTTGATTAAAGAAAGNATAATTTCTTGCCGTTTTTACAAAGTCCTGAAATTAGTACCTATATACATTACCATTTATCATCATAAGAAAACATCTTAGAACTATTTTTCGTTGATTAAAGAAAGTGCACTTGTTTATTTTACAGTTGACTTATCTTTGCAAAAAGCTTTTCCTCTTTGTTTTGATTTGTTTGGAATGTGGTAACTTGTGAAGGATCCCTTAACTCCGATCAAAATTCAAGATGGAACTTCATTTCATTTTCAAAGATAATAATGAGAAAAGGTTAAAGGTTACCCTTTATCTGTTTTTTAGGGCAAATTCTTGAAATCATTGGGCAGCACAAAATCATTGCATCCAATTCTCCTTACTTTCCTTTCATCTAGACTAGCGTTTGCTCATTAGTACTAAAAAGACGAATCAAAACATTCTTTGTAACAAGAAGATCAAATATACCAAATCCAGATACAAAGAAGGACAGATTTTATCAAATGTACATAGGTATGTATTTATTTCAATTACACCAAGTCTCATTTTTCTTTTTTAATGATGCATGATAATGAGAACTGAGAACTATGATTTTCTACAGCCCTGTTATTTCACTAATCCTGTACAAACAAACACACATCAATTTAATATTATCATTATCTAATCATCATCTCTCTACCTAGAAGGAAAAATCTGATATCACAGTAATACTTTCTGGATGCGATGCATTTTAACAAAAAACTATGTATCGGTATAATAGGTGTATGTGGGTATACGTAGAGGTGACTGTGACCTTAATGTCTCCTCTAATCTCATGCTTCAGCAACTTGATACATTTTATTGGATTTCATATCGTTTTACATATTTTCACTTTTAAAAATAACGTCACTACGTATTTACACATTTACCGAATACTGTTGTATAAGCAGGTATATTGTACCACTAAAGAATTTCAGTTTCAATTTACAAAAATACACCAGCATAAAGGTAGTATCATTAATAATTTAGATTTTTTTTAATGTGCTGCATATTTTTATGTTCACTTATGTCTGAAAACGTGACCAGAGACCAAACAGTAGAATTTGTTACGTTTTTTCTCAATTATTCGTATTATCCGTTTCCATTAATGAATGTACCATTATATTGCTACTCCAATGAAGATCATTTTAACAATTCCAATGGGAGTATAAATTAATTTTTTTTCTATTTTTGGTTCATATATATATAATTCATGTTGCAAACCACTCAACGTCTAGTAACAAAACCATGTAAAATGGTCCGTTCGTGTGAAGTACATAATATATGTACTTCACATGCTTGATTGTGTCTCCTTGATTGGTATAGTTACAACAAAAGGACACTTCATAAAATCCCCATGAAAGACTCGTAAACAAACTATAAAAATAGAAAATTTAACCGAAAAGTCTGTTGGAGACATCAAGAAGTGCTTTATTTGGCATTTACATTTCATTTTCGTAGAACCTAAAAAATATATTTATTCATTCATTATTACATTAAGAGTACATTACGATGACTCTAGTTAATGTAACATATAGCCTCTCATAAATATTTCGAACCGTTAACGTCCTTTTGCTTTCCTGTGATAAAAGTGGGGTATGGTATAATGGCAAAATGATGGTTGCTATTATACAAGTGCCACTTTCACTTAATCGAGTACGCGGTTTGAGTGGAAAATCAAGGACATGGCAAAGAACTTTAGACGGACATGTGCAAAAGTGCTTCTTGATATAATATGTACTTATTCTAGTCTACATGTTATCTTTAGTGACAGCCTAATGTCGAATACGCACTCAAGTACATGTAATATTTCGGATAGGTTAGCGCTGCATAGGTTTTGAGTGAAAGATGAGTCGAGTGGTAATCAGTGGATTTTACTGGAATAAGGATACAAGATAAAAATGAAATTGTATCCATATCCACAAACGGGAGATTTGCAAATTCCATTAAAAAATTCATATGAAACTTTTACTTTGATTTAGTTAGTTAATGATTCTGAAAAACGTCAGGAGCTAGATGTTAGAAGCTAATACCAAAGACTCAATACCTCTAGTCGAGCTAGTTATTTTTATGAGCTAAAAATAGAGTTGTTGGTACAGACAAAAAGCCATTATTTTGTATTCTTGGTAGTGTGTTGAAAATTAGTTCGAGACAGTACCACGTAAAATAAAACTGGTGAAAAATGAGAACAGAGGACAAAAATAATGACATGTAAACTGAGAGAAGGCAAAACTTGGTTGTAACCCAACCCAACAAGATCACGATGCCCAAGGAACTAAAAATGCCAACTGAGTGTAATCAAGCAATAATAAGCTTTGACATAGTATTACAATAATGATCCCATGTCATAAAAAATACCATCTTCCACTACTCTTACATAACACAACATAATGAACTTCATTTCTTGTGTTAGTGGGAGGCACAAACCTGAAAGTGAAACTGCTGCGTTGGCAGTAACGGTTGGTCGAAAATCGCGTGATTTTTTGTTCATAAATAATAAAGTGACCAATAAACGACCGTGGAAACATTTTTTGCCTTTAAGTTGTCAATGTCATCTAGTATTAAAGTGCCTCGTGGCTATATAAATACATAATATGGCATAACTTTTGACCTTCATATAGCTAAAAAGACCTCATGTATGAATTTGTAATTTGCTTTTTTTATATACATGTATGTTATGTATGTATGTATGTTTATTTATATGTTACTCGCACGTATTTATAATCCTATTATAGGAACTACTTTAACCAGTCATAACAATATGACTTATAGGTATAATTTATGTTTCCCCTAATCACAATGAGCTGTTTTCATATGGCTTCGGAAATTTTGTAAACGGCAATTTGTAGCTTGATATATTGTAAACAGAATAATTGTTGTTTAAATAATTGGTGATATGTTCAATAATGTTCATCGCATTTAATCAACGGAAAATCGGACACATAAATAATTTCATACCCAATGTTTGCACGGTCAATTTTCTTTACCACAATTCATTTATTCCTCATTTAATCAGAAGACTTCTTTTACAGTAGTTGTGTGTGTGTCATTCATTTTAATATATTTAGCTCGGAATTTTCTTTCTTCTTGTGGGAAAAAATGCTGGGCTTGCAAGGAACGAAACTTGTGTTTTGCGAGTGCTATGGAGATGTCGGGGAATACTAAAATAACCCGTGTATCTGTCTAGTTTCCCCTTTTGAGATTAATATCGCAAATGCAAAAAAGAAAACAGCTGAACTTGCCATTTCGAAACCCTTTATACCTCAATCGAAGTTTTCAGCCAAAGTTTTGAAGTTCAACCTAATTTTAAGCCGGAAGTAATGGCTGCCCAAGCTTTGAAATATTTGGTTTGGTACAAATAAAAGTCCACAAACTTCCTCACTGACAATCACGAGCACGTCCACAAATTAGATACTACAAGTAACACGTCTACAAAATAGTATACTTCAAAATTTCCACTATCCGTTTTATAAGGTGCACTTGCAATGGTGCAATTGATTTATTTTATTTTTACTGATACAACAAAATATCCTCGTGAAAATGTAAAAATAGTACATGCATCAAGGTTTCCCCGTTTAAAAGAAATATGTGGGCTGTTGCCATGAATAAAATGGAACATTTAGGGCATAAAATAGAACACATAACAAGTGCAATAAATAAATATAATAGAAATGAAATTGTATTCTCATCTTCAAATCGTTTTCAGCTCATGTTGAGGTCTCTTAGCAAATATAACTGTTTTGTGTGTATCACGTGTCATGTTTTATAGCAGCAATAATCTCAAAAGTACATAAAAAATACTCACATGCTCGTGAACATGTAAATTGTAAGTACGAAAATGAAAGTTTCACTTAAAAATAGTTATTTCTATGTATTTTACTAGAGGTGTATACCGAAAAGTAAATTGATTGGTTGGAATGAGGACGATCGATGATGATTCGATTGCATTTAGTTGAGAGATAGAAGGATAACGAAAACGAAAGTAAAAATAGTTATTTCTATGTATTTTACTAGAGGTGTATACCGAAAAGTAAATTGATTGGTTGGAATGAGGACGATCGATGATGATTCGATTGCATTTAGTTGAGAGATAGAAGGATGCAACATTCATGATGGCCATCGTATAAAAGATATTTTTTTCTCACAAACTTTCTTGGAGAGTCAAAGAAATTGGGTAGAATATTCTCATTTATCATTGTGACCATGAACATATTATACCTATATTACGATTTATGTAAATATATCTGTAACCTAGTTACTAAGTTGAACAAGAAGTACTAAAGTAGAAACTAAATTTCGACTACTGTGTCTATCTGTACTATTGCATAAGTGTAGGGTTGTGTGGGCGGAAAACTTGATAGTGGTAGAACTTCATTACTCAAATTGACAGACAAATCCACACCTGTATCCTACAACGCAACGCATTATCGCAATATGTCATAGTACATACATACATCCAGTATATAATATCTACCCGTTAATATAGATATTATTGATTTTATACTCTCTTATTTTGGAAAAATACTTTGTTTCCACTACTATATTTGGTTAATCTTTGACTTCCACTTTTTCTTAATGACCCTGACAGTTCCTTTGTTCCATTCAACAAGAATTAACTTTGTCAAGATTCCCCAATTTATTACTTCCTCATGTTGGTCATTTTAATTACACACTCTATCTGGAGATATCAATATCGACAATAATCATTTCAGCAGCAATGTAAATGCAAATGATGGCATTTAATACTACTGGCCAGACGAAATTCTCTATAGAGTCTTAACCTTCCTTCCTTAAATACATTAATATTATTGCCGTGGTGGTGGCCAGTATAATGATGGTGATGATTGTGATGTGCTAACATACTATGCTACATGGAATTCGTGGGGATGATAATTTAATTGATCTATGGGAATTGTTGTACACATGATGATGACCCTGGCACAAATAGCCCAGACAGAAGTAGAAGCGTCCATAACAAAAATAAACAAAGTACTCCCGTTTTCCAATACCATTTACTATGCTACTGCAAAAGTGATCCGATCTTAAAATTGCCTTTTTTGGTTTGGCAACAATGCTGCTGCAAATCTCTATTGGGAAAAAGCAAACTAGATACTTTACTCCAAGCTCTTGTTTGTTTATCGTTTACTTTTTTAATTATGTAATATGTACAACGCTCGACGTTTCCCCATTTTAATCTCTTGTTCATTTTATTATCATTACTTACGTTTTACCTTGAGTCTTCGGAAAATGGAAACGTTTTGCCACTACTGACAAATTTGTGATCATAAAAAAGAAGTAAAAGGTCAAAATTAAATGCGAGGACACTTTTACTATTCCAGGCGGAAAAAGACTAGAAAATTGAAGGCTAGTTATTAAATGCATAGCGTGTTTCCAGAAAATGTCACTCATTCATGTGTACAAAAAAAAACACTTTTACGCAAGTAAACATCAGTGTATAATGATAAGGATAAGGAAGGATGAAGATAGTAATAAAACTTGTAGTGATTTTCATGTTTGCTTTCCTGTTCCTCATATTTTTTCTCTGAAAAATACAGTTTTATGATATCCGCAATTTGCTTGTAGGATTTTTATTATTAAATGAAATGATGCGGAAGCACACGATTTGCGCACAAATTTATCGTTGCATTGCTGCTGCATAAAAATACTGCACTTTAGGTTCTTATAATACCAGTGGGAATAATGAAGATTCTAAAACTACTACGCTGTTTTTGCTGTTGCTGGCGTCGCTTGGCAATTGTGCAAATTGACCTTGCAACTGACAGTCTGGAATTACAAACGGAAGTTTTGAAGCAAAATTTAACCTTTGTGCAACAGACAAAAGGCGCTTATTTGAGTTGATAAGTTGATAATGCTGATATGATGTTTACATAATATAGGGAGGTTACTTTGGATGTTTTTTTGTTACACAAAGTTTGCTTACAAGTTACACGTCGTATAGTTAAAAATATACATGTGTAGCTTATTGCTAATGAGAATAGATGTGGACACTCTCTGCTTAAATAGTTGTAATGTTGGTCTGTAATAAAAGTGAGGCAAATTAATAGACAAGAACATAGATGGTGCAAAGTACTTTTTGTGCATTTAAAGTTAAATGTATATTTATATTGATTCATCAAGTTTCTTGTTTTTTTTGTTTTTTCTAGGTTACTTCAGTCAAGGACTCCGGGGTTTGGCAGTGGACATGGCCGTGTTCCGTGAGATTCTAAGACTTCGAAAACCCACACTGCATAATCATTTGAGTATGCTGCAGAATGGGGACGAGAATCCCCCGCTAACGGACGTGTTCACTATGCACTGGTTTCTTACTCTATTTATACATTGTCTGCCAACTAATAGCGTTTTGAGGGTAAGTGAAAGCGAAAGATTAAACATGATTACTTTTATTTTAAAACAAATTTTATATCAGTCTAGGGAATTCCAAAATTATATTAAACTTTTGCAATAGTATAACCCAAAAGATACTACAAAGTTTTCAAAAGGAAAGTCCTGGGTAAAAGTAAAAAGGAAAAAAGCTAAAGGCAACCTTCAGTAATGCTTTGTGTTTATTTTGCTATGATAATATCTCATATTTAAAATACATCTGATAAAAAAAGTTCCATGGTTATTATTTGTAGCATGTTGCTTTGTTGCATTCTAAGGTGGAGCCAATAGTAGTAGGCAAGATAAATAACTTATCTTCCTCTCGTAGGCATTTATTTAGAAAAAACCATCTTTTATCTTTCTGAGAAACTGGAGAAAGTTCTGTTTTCCCTTGCTGTGTCAAAAATACTTTAGACTTGCTCTTCTTCTCTATTTGCTTTTTAGTTGTCTTTTGTTGTGTGGTTTTCCAGTGTACCATATATTCATGTATGTAGGTACTAATACCGCAATTCTATGTTCCGAACAAAGTGTTTAAAACTCACCAGGGTTTATTATGAACTGTTTACAGTTCATTATAATTTGGCGTTGTCTGCCGGCCGGCCGGCCGTATGTGCGATAACTCAAAAACTATAAGGAATT